>MU160153.1:36717-80100 GCA_015888305.1 Antheraea pernyi | reverse complement strand
TAATAAAATGAAATATGTTCTTTGCAATGAAAAAAATAAAATGGTTTGAAATGATTATTTTATTTATAAAAAATATCATTGGGCATATTGTTGTCAATAACAAAATTGTCTGGCAGTGATAAATTGTTTTTAATAGCGTTTATAAGTTACTGACAAAAAATGTTCCTTAAATTATTTATAAATCAAAATTTTGATCTGTAAAGGTGTAATGCGCATTAAAAAACACAATGTTAACCGGCTACCAGGTATCCTGAATCGTGTTTGGAAGGGCATAATATATCTTCATATTAAAGAACCAACTTTTCTCAAATTCTCGTTCTTCCAACGTTGCTGGCTCTTGTACTAAGGTTTCGCAAAAAAGTCTAGTTACATTAACTAATTTCTTTTCTTTCGTTATCCTGGAGAACCCCTAGCGTTTTATGGGACAAAAAGTATCCTAAATGTAACCTTGTAATATTAGTTATTACTGTGTCAAGTTTCGTTAAAATCGGTTCAGTACTTTCAGCGTGATGCGTGTTCACAGGGACAGAAAGACGGACAAACAAAAATTATAAAAAGATTATTTTTGGCTTCTATATAGATAACGAAGTCTAGCCCAATAAAGATTTTCAAAAAAAAAACTTATGTACAGATTTGACCTTGCTATAGTTTTATTATAATATATAGATAGAAGATAGATAAATAAATAAATCTTGTCACCTTTGTGTAGCAAACATTTTTTATACAATGAAATAAATGTAACAACATATAAGTGACAGTTTCTTCTACATAAATGTTTCATATGTGGTCGATAATTACGCACAGAAATGTCATGTAGCCGTAGCTCAGTTGTAACGTACTGAACTTTATATGTTTCGACGGAGCCGAACGTTCGAAACACGGTCATCATTTTTTTTGGTATTTTTTTTAAATAGCATAGGGAAATATAGCTTAATGTTTTAGCTAATCTGTCTGCTATATATAGCTCAAAGAAAATATACCAAAATTCGTCAAGAATATTATGAACTAATTTTTTTTTTTACTTTCGTCTGTTATCCTGGAGAATCCCTTGTGTTTTATGAGATAAAAAGTATCCTAGATGTAACCTTGTGATATTAGTTATAACTGTGCCAAGTTTCGTCAAAATCGGTTTAGTACTTTCAGAGTGATGCGCGTTCACAGGGACAGACAGACAGACAGACAGAAAGACAGACAGACAGACAAAAATTTTAAAAAGGTTATTTTTGGCTTCTATATCGACAACAAAGCCTATCAAAATTTTCAAAAAATATTTAATGTACAGATTTGGCCCTTCGACAGTTTTATTATAATATAGATATAGATTACTAGACACTTGCAATATTTTTTTTTTACATAAATGTAAAAGTACTGATACGTTAGTTTTACATCCCTATTATATGTACAGATGATTATACCACACATTCATCATAACTTTGGCATCCCTGCTACATATGATTTACTTTCGTCCATCTCCTTCGTAGTCCAGCATCTAGAACCATAGATAACGACAGATTTTATATTGATTTTACAAAGGTTACAAAAGCAAGAAATAAAATCCTCTCTTATAACAACAACAAAACTATAACCAATAAACAAATCCTTGTTACGTATGCAAAAACAGACACACACAGTAACTATGACTCAAATTATACATGATAATGTAAGTAAAACTGGCGTATGTTAATTTAAACTATTAGAGGAAAACTGTAACAAAACTAGTTTGAGGCAAAGCATCATACAGGTCGAAAGCCTGACATGATTTTAAATAACTCAGTCGAAGTAACAACTTATCACAAAGCAATATGGCTGTCGGGCATATCAGTGTCTTTAATTTGCTTCACACTACAAGCTGTCATCTTAATATTCTATCCCAAGACAAGGAAATTGGATCAGAAAATAATAATTCAGTTAACATCAGCAAGAGTTTTATATTCAATTGTTGAATATGTTGTCTTCTATAAACCACCAAGAATGTCACATATTTTAATTTGCATACTGTTCACCGTGTACCAACAAATCGACCTTGTGTTCGTCTGCTGGATGTTTGTGTTTACGAAGAATCTATACAACAGAATTGTGTTAGTGTTTATAACGGAAAAGTTCCATTACATTATCTACACACTTCTAATATGGATATCAACTTTGGTCCTTGGTATGCTGTGTCCAATATTATTAACCTATTGTGAGAACAAATACGAAATATTTTATATAGTTCTCGTTTTAGCTAAATCGAGCGTGATATGTTACAACATCGGGCTTTTGTTTCAAGTTTATTCAGTGATCATCAAAAGCATTCAGTCTAAAAGGCGTGAGACAAGCATTAGTAATATCATCAAAATATGTATGATTGCATTTATTATCAGCACTATAAGCTGTTTGCAACTTTTATTTGAAGTTTTGTCTGTTGATTTACTGCCATTTTTTAATGTTGACAACATTCATCTGATAAAGATTTTCTGTGCTTTAAATTCATTTCAACCGATAACTATTACTGTAATCTTTATGATTTTAGTTAGTAATAGCCAAAACAATTAAACATATTCTTAGTAAGTGTATTTATAAAGACTCGATGCAATTATGACAATGATGCAAATGTAGTACCAACTTTGATAACCTAATTGAAATTCTGTGGAGTTCATAATTTGGATTCTGTTTGAAAAAGCTATTAAAAGTTAGAATGTAACAACAATGATGTTCATAAACTTTATTTTATTATTTAAATAATTCCACAAGAAACTGGTGCGATAGAAATTTCTAGAATATTGAATTATATAATTGTAATTATTTTTATTTTTGTACAATATTACATCGTGTAAATCCTCACGTATAATAATGCTAATAAGATTATAAAAGTTATTTCTATTTATTATTATGTTGCGGTGTAAAATAGGACACCCCACTCTATTTGAAAACTTGATTCATTAATCATCGATCTACAAAAATTAGCGGTAGTTGAGTGGGTTGGCTGGTGAAATATCAATCTATTTACTAATTGAAATTCATAACACTATCGGCAGGAGGAAACATCGTGAGGAAAGCTGAACCTGAGAAATGTTCTTGTAGCACCACCGTCTGTGAGAAAATATAGAACTATGGATTTGTTGGAGTTTGAAATCATCAATGTCGAGGGTTTGTGAGATGATTATGGCTACACCTTCCTTCGGGAAGAAGTCTATGGTCCTGCAGAGGCCCTCTTGCCGACTAATGATGATCTACTACAATAATAATATCATATTAGTTGTAAATCTACCTGATTAAGATTACCTAATTAGAAATAACTCGTTAGGTTTATTCTGCCCATATTCATACATATTAAATGTTGTATCGTGTGTAAGTGCAACTAATTTAAGTAAATAAATAATAGTGCGATGCGAAGCAAAATAATATAAAAAAAAAAAGTCATAACGTAATTATTTGCAGCAAATAATGAACGCTGAAAGAACGTACCTGTGTTCACTTGTTAAAAGGTTCACAAAGAATTATGAATAAATATATAGCATAATTTAAATAATTGGTTTAGCAAACACATTTACAGAAACTTGTGTAAGATTAAGTAAATACGTAGAGAATATCAGCTATAGAAAGACCAATGAATACATTCATTTGAATATAATAAACGGAAATCTTGATACATTCTAACTAACAAAACGGGTAACAGTACAATTTATTATAGCCCTAATTAATATAATATTAGTTCATAAAAGTTGTCGTCTTTTTTATATTATAGGAGGCAAATGAACAGGGCCACCTGATGTTAAGTTATCACCACCGTCCATAGACACAAGTGCGCAAGTGCATTGCCAGCCTGTGTTTGAGGGAGATGGGAGTGAGGAAGTGTGAAATGGGTGAGGGGGAGATCGGGGAAGGAGAGGGAGGTGGATATCCGTCGCTCCACTGACCGAACGAAATGCAACAATGCAAGCACTGTTACTTCACGTCGGTTTTCTGTGATAGCGTACTTCCCCGGGCGAGCCGACCCATTCATGCTGAAACCAGTAATAGTTTCAGCGTGGCTCTACCACCTACAGAATTCTCTCATCAACTAGATATTTACATACATATTGGTACATGATTATTGAAATGAAAACAAATACTAATAAACAACAAAGAGAACCTTAGCTAAAGTTTGTTCTAAAATTTTTAAAGGCATGGGAACGAGTTTAACTTAAATAAATCACTTCTAGGTTCAGTGAACAACATTAAAGGGCCGCTTTTAAAGGTAAATCATTACGTAAGAGCTTATCGTCAGAATGCCGCATAGTCAAACAAAGAGAAGTGGAGTGCGGGTCGAGGTTCGGGACGCGGGAACGACCACGCGGCTCGGTGTGATTCATTGCTTTCCTTTATTATTATATCTGTTTGTTTTTGCGTAAATCACCTGATGTTGAATGTATACCAGTTTTGTTTTTCTCTAGACAATTAGGTCAAATATTAAGCACTTATTTTTTTAATTGATTTAGAACGAGAATCGACTAATGATTATCCTGTAAAAATATTGCTGGCGAATAACCAGTCGCGCTCATGTACGCTCGAATACATAACCTGCCATGTTTTGCTATTATTCAATACATATGCATAGCTTTCTATTTAAAACATAAATCGTGTTATTACAAAAGAGTTAAATACGTATTAAATACTTGGTTTAAAAAAGTTTCCTAATAAATTCGCGTTATCCTTTTTCACAAGTCTAACCTAACGTAACCAAAGCGAGACAAAAGAGCAAGATGGCGAACATTCAGCGACCGCGGTGCATTTAATATGAGACATTTTTAAAGCCTAGGGTTCAATACGTATGTAACTTTTTTGTAATAACACCGTAAATGTCGTAATAATAAGTCTCAAATAAATGGTGATGTGATTAAAAAACTAAATGTTAACTCAGCACGTAAATAGGTTTGAGTTAGTAAATATATAGAAGGTGTCTAGCGAATCGAATATGTAAAATATACATAGCATGTAATATATAGCATAGAAATATTGTATAAATAAAAAAAAACTTATTTGTTGTTAAATTTGTTTTGTGTTTTATTTCTAAAATTGTTTTATTTTTCACGTGACTTCAGATCAGATGCATTGAAAAGTGCGATTTAAAGGTGTGGAACGTGTATGACCCGGCAAATGTGAATGTGAAAACAATCACAAGTGTTGCACAGGTAGGCAATGATCACAGCTCGCGTACCGACCTCGGTCGCTAAACGGACATGTCCGTGCGCGGACACGGTCGTATCGGAACCAATGTGATTGGATAGTGGACTCAAATGAATGAATTTCAACGTGGTGGAACCTCTGCAAGATTAAACTACGAACGGTGATCCCACTACGAAACAATAATACTCACACTGTCCGTTACCGCTCAAAATGATGTAGCTGGCAACACGTACCGTCATAGAAACCATTCTAACTTGATCTTTAGAAGTATTAGCAACTATAACTAACCTCAGAACAACAGTTATATTGAGATTGGATAAATATAGGCTGCAGTGACTTTTTAACGTAAAATGGACTTATTTTATGTCATAAAAAGTACCTAATTGCGATGTTCACATTTCTGGGGATCTTATATATTAATACGTGAAGCCAAAACTTTATACTCCTTTTTAAGCGAATTGCGCGAACGGAAGAACGTGAAATTTGGCATAGTTAAAGTTTATATGGAGGAGAAGTGCAGAAAGCTATTTTTTTAATATAAAATACATTACAAGCATATTAAATTAATTAAAATATACATTACTCACACTACTGCTAGAATTTTACACAACATATACACACATGTAAATGGAAAACACATTTTGCCGGATCCGTCACTTTACTCTTACATTCTAATTAATTACCTTTTCAATATTTTTAACATGAATGACGTTGCATGCCTTTCATGCCCTTTGAAATGAAATGGCCAAATTGTAGGTTAATTATATAATATAATATGTAAATTCATATATATACACATCAATAATTAATTGATAATCAATTTATCTTTACCTTTCACCATTACTTTTCCAAACGAGGATACTGCGCATATAACTATTCCTCATAATATACAGACAACATTTAACACTGGTGTGTGAAATTAATTAAAAATTTTTTCATGAGTTGCCATAAATTTCTTTATTTTCGTAAAGTTATGTTTACTTAAAATTTTAGAACCTTACCACCCTATCTATGTAGCTGCCTGTTTTTATTTCAAATTTATAATTAATTTCAATTTTTGTTTAGACATAGATTTTTTAAATGTTTATATAATTTTAAAACAAGGGCAAATAACTGAGTAGCCATGATGAAAACCTTTGCTTATAGAAGTACCCTTTGACAGAAGAACCCTAATAAAGGTCAAACCTTAAAAAAACAATGAACTATGCTCGAATGTACCACTGTGCATTCATACATACGAATGTGCCACTGGGCGCAAGTAAAAATAAATAAATGTAATTTTATCAAAAATAAAATGTGTATTAATAAGTTCGCTAAGATTCCAGAGCCTCGGTATTGCCAAATAGAGAAAATATATACAAAACTTGATTATTAGGAGAGATTTAAAATTAATTGCTCCTAGTTCAAAATTATGTTCAATATTATTGCCAGCAAAAAAGGCTCAAAAGACTTATTCGTTTGAGAGTACAAAGAAATTGTATTTACAGGTCCTATCCTTTATTTTCTTTAATAATTCTCATTTGCCATTGTAAGTAATAAATTTAGTAACAGGAGAATTATTAGCAGCTATTAATGCTATTAAACCTGTGCATCATATTTCGCAGTTTTGAAGTGAAAACTTATTTAAGCGCGTTAAGCTGTTAAGGCCTTGCTAGGCCAATAGCGTAGTCAGTTCGAAAAAAAAGCGTTGGACGGTATTTTTGGCAGACCTTTAAAAGTTCAAGTCACAATATGCTACATAAGCATGACGTATTTGTATATTGCGCTTACGCGGCTTGCGTCAGACTAGCAACGCGTAGTGTAGGGGCCTGTGCAGGGCTGTAGCTAAAGTCGAATTCGAGGTAGGGCAGTGTGATGTATTTGATATTATAATTAAATATGTTACGTTGACAGACGTCGGCGTGAAAGAAGTGCCGCGCACGCACTATAATGATAAATTTCGGTCTTTCATTTTAATAAACCACAAGTCACAAATGTCATACATAACAGGCAGCATTGGTTACAAATAGGCGGAAGTAAGAAAAATATCATAATTGATCTGCCCTCGAATGTCACAAACTGTGGTATGTTCGGAAAAGTTTAGATACCTAACGCTACAATTTTTTTCATCTCAAACTATGAACAATCAATTTAATTATAATAATTTTTATCTTAGTTTTTGTATTATATTATACTATACGTATAATATCGATACAAGTAAAAGATTAATAAACGTAAATGCTAAATTTCTATAAAATATTCTGAATTTGTTTTGTATTAACCTATTGATCGTACTGTGCGCAAGACCGATCTTAAAGCTATATTCAGAACGGCCAAAAATGATAACTCGGACTATACCTAGGTAAGTTTAATTTAATAACTAATATAAATTGATTCTACCAAAAGAGGAACGTAATATGCACCCGTAGATACATTTTATCGATAGGTACGTAGACACGCAATAGCTCATGACACTTCAGTTTTTTAATCTTCGAAGAATCATTACTTTTGTCAAAGAATGCTCAACTTTCCTTTATCCGTCTTTCGGCGTGTGCATATAAGTACCTAGGAGTTTTATATCTTGATTTAATTTATTGTTAGGTGAGCTTCGTGTCGAGTCTAGTGCATAATAATTGTTCTCAGATTAGTAAAAATAATTCTATACATTTTTTTATCCTACAACTCATCTTAATGTAAAATACATTCTTGATCATATACAGTCCGGCAAATCGGTAACATACTTTGGGAGTTTATTGTAAAACCTAACACCATTACCAAAAAAAACTATTACTGGTTTTGCCAAGTCTGAAACATGGGACGACCAGATTTACAAAAACAAGACTAAGCAAAGTTTCCTATTGGTCTTGCATTTAGACAACACTAGCAAGTGTATTCCTGTTACATAGATAAGTAAACGTAATTATAACTACGTAATTATTTTAAAGCCCAAAAGATTCTGGATGGTCGACAGTTTGGTTTCACAAAATCAAAATCAACTACTGACGCTGGTGCAACGTTACTAAGTCATATTTTTCGAGCTTGGGAGGGATCGCAGGATGCAATTGGTGTGTTCTGTGATATGTCTAAGGCTTTTGATTGCGTTGACCATAGTACCCTTATTTTGAAATTAAAACACTATGGTGTTTGTGGAGCTTCTCTCGACCTTCTAGTGTCCTATTTAGAAGATCGTTGTCACAAAGTTAGTGTAGACGGGGTTACGTCAGCTGGATCGCTGACTCAAATTGGCGTCCCACAGGATTCTATTTTAGGGCCATTTTTGTTCTTAGTATATATAAATATTCTACCGCTAGTGGTTGATAACTGTGCTGACATGGTTCTTTTCGCGGACGACACTTCAATTATATTTAAGGTAAAAAGAATAGATTCAGAGCTTAGTTATCTAAATAATACTTTAAATAAAATTTCCGACTGGTTTGCGTTAAATAATCTATTGCTTAATGCCAACAAAACAAAATGTATAAGATTTACCTTGCCTAATGTTCGGTTTACTAATAGTAGAATCGAGATCGATGGGAATCTAGTAGGCTTAGTTGACGATACTGTGTTCTTGGGTATTACACTTGATTCAAAGTTACAATGGGGTCCTCACGTAAAAAAATTGGCGGGAAGACTAAGTTCTGCTGCATTCGCAGTTAGAAAGATTCGCCAGCTAACAGATATTGCCACTGCTAGGGTTGTCTACTTCGCTTACTTCCACAGCTTAATGTCTTATGGTATTTTGTTGTGAGGGACAGCAGCTGAGGTGGACACCATATTCCTATCACAAAAACGAGCAGTTCGAGCAATTTATAATATGAGGCCTCGCGAATCATTAAAGACTAAGTTTCAGGAATTCGGTATCTTAACTCTGCCCTCCCAATATATTCTTGATAATTTAATGTATGTCCGCAAAAACTTAGATATGTTGGATCTAGTAAGAGACTAGCATAATTGAAATACTAGAAACAGCAACAAATTGGTCATTCCATGCTTCAGGCTCACTAAGTCCAAAAACAGTTTTTTAGGTAATAGTGTTAGGTTTTATAATAAAGTCCCAAAACACATTACCGATTTGTCTGATAGTGAGTTCAAGAACCATGTCAAGCGGGTTTTAATATCTAAAGGCTATTGTAGGGTGGATCAATACGTGAACGATTGTGACGTCTGGAAATGACGCCCCTCTCTGTGCATCCACTAATAACGAATGTAAATATTTATGTTATGGTACTGTAAAAATATATGACATGAAAAGATAAACCAGATCGAGTTTCTTGCCGGTTCTTCTCGATGACTGGGTTGTTTTCCGAACCGTTAGTAGCTTTGACGTTCATAAGCGCCTTCTCAGAGCCTAAATTGAATAAAGGATATTTTGATAATTAAAAGTAGCAGTGTCACTTCAGAAATGGAAAACAGTACTTCAGTTCAAAGCCGAACCTCAAACTCTTCGAACGCCTGATATGGTTTCAAGAAATAATGTACTTATTACGGCCGCGCAAATATTCAATTAGGAAAAATTGTGTCAGCGAGGGTGGGAGCAAGTTTGTTTGTTGATCGCTCTCGGCGCTTGTGTCGCCAGGCCCACTTCGAATGCGCACATCGTAGGTTGAAGCTCGTTGCGCCTTAAAGGAATCAAGCGCGCTCCTCTTATCGCCATAACCTATTTTGCACCATGCACTATACTTGAGAAATGTTCTTATAGTACTGTATGTGCGAAAAATATGGAACTGTGGATTTCTCAGAGTTTGAAATCGCCAATATGCAGCGGGGCTCGTACAGACTTATGATGATGAAATCTTTATAATCAAAATGTATTGGAACAAATAGACAGTAAATTGAATACAACAAGTATATCCCTATTATGTGTCTACATAAATAATAATACGGTAAATATGACTCAAATCGAATAAATGGAAGGAAAAATAATAGTATTTTAGTTTAAAATTGAACCACGCACGGATCGAACGCCTGCTATGGCTTCAGAAAACGGAGATGAAAGTGATCTCGATACAATATTTATGTCACTATGGATATCGGGTATATCAGTGTCTTTGTCGTGTTTCATTCTACAAGCGTTGGTTTTAATTTTCCTCCCGAAGACAAGGAAACTGGATCAGAAAATAATAATTCAGTTAACACTAACAAGAGTGATCTATTCTATAACTGAATTTGCAGTCAACTATCTAAAATCACCAGTGCCAAATAGTGTAGTGTTTGTGCTGTTCACTGTGTACCAACAAATTGATCTTGTACTTGTCTGTTGGATGTTTGTATTCACCAAGAATCTGTACAACAAAATTGTGATACCGTTTACGCCGCAAAACCTCAATTACCTTCTCCACACTCTTGTGATATGGACAACAACTTTCTTCATTGGGATGCTTTGTCCAATATTATTAAATTATGGTGAATATGAATATAAGGTGTTCTACACAGTGTGCGCATTTGTCAAATTGTGCGTTATTTCTTTGAACATGTGGCTTTTGTTTAAAATTTATTCAGTGGCTGTCAATTGCAGTAGGTGTCCTGGATGTGAGAAGAGCGTAAGAGACGTTATCAAAACTTGTATCATTAAGTTCATAATCGTCACCATAAGCTTCATGCAAGTTTTAGCCACTGATTTACTCTCTTTCTTTTATGGTACAAATGATGTTCTCACAGATATTTGTTGTTGTATAAATTCATTTCAAACTATACCAATTACTATAATATTCATGGTTTTAGTAAATAGTTCGAAAATCAATAAAAATGAACTTTATAATTAATTTAATATTTGATTGATGAAGACGTTACTTTGCACTTACATCTGGAATAGATTGGCCGCTATTGCGTTTCGCTGCAACAGAAAACATTTGTGAAACAACAAAAAGTAATTATAACCCGTCATTGCTTGACGATTGGGTCCGACGTTCGTGGATGGTTGAACCTGTCGTCGGTTGAATCCGACATTCGGTGATGGTTGAACCTACCGTCGGTTGAATCCGACATTCGGTGATGGTTGAACCTATGGTCGGTTGAATCTAACATTTGGGGATTGTTGCACCTGTCCTCGATTGAATCTGAGATTCGGTGATGGATGAACGTGTCGTCGGTTGAATCTGACATACGCGGATGGTTGAACCTGTCCTCAATTGAATCCGACATTCGGTGATGGTTGAACCGGTCGTCGGTTGCCATTGGAGTATATGTTTTATAGGCTTTAGCGTTTGACCACAAAATTATCTGATGTTAAATAACGATGTGGTCTGAGATGGTAAATACGCTAACCCCAGAGGAGGCTGGCTCTCGAGTGCATCTGCCGGAACACACCAAGAGATGCTTGTCGATAGATTATCAACTTGAGGGTGGTAGCTAGCCAGGTGGACTTACAAAACTGTCTACTAACATTCAAGTTTAGTGTTAAACTCCAAGCGTAAGTGCAAAGTAACGGCCACTCCACTATTTAATTTAGTGCTAATCTCTTTAGTAGATATATTGTAATAGCCATCCGTATAATAACAATTTTCAAAAAGACATAAATGGCCATAACATATATAAAGGATAAATACAAAAGAGGGTCAGCTATAAATGACGTCACACGAATTTTAAGATTTTTTGATGAATTATAGTTTTATAAGTTATGTCGATTTTAATAACGTTAGGATATATTTGATGTGTTAATGTGTTGTTGATTCAACATAATACCATTGTTTGATTATCCTATTTTATATGAGGAAAAATATACACTTATTTAAATAAATATGCTTCGATACGGAATGGAATGGATGGAATAATTAATATAGCACATTTACCGTTGGTATCGCCATTTCTCATGGAATGTACCCACATTCCAGTATTTCATCTGTGTAATCAAAACAGTTAGTTGTATAATATAATTTATGTTAATACTTATTACACGATCTAACACATATTTATTATTTTTATTTTATTTGTTTATTCGAAGGAATATCAACAGTTTGTAATACATAATACAATAAACAACTTAAAACTAATTTAAGATATTCACTAGTAAACAATGAAATAGTAAGAAGTAAATATTAGGTGCCGAATAAAGAGTAATAATAAAGCACAGTGAAATGTTGCATATTACGGAACCGTGTCAAAGAATGTTTTGATGACCGCCTGTTTTGCTGCATTAATTGGAGTATAGAAAGATCTAGACTAGATTCTTTACTTATGTCCGATTTCTGAGATACTCGGTTAAACTACCAACAGTTATTGACTCAACGAGAAATTTTCAAATGATCCGTTGACTTTTACTGACATCTATCGTATGACTGTGTGTTCAGAAACGCAATTTGACAAGTTATCGGACCGATAACGCTATTAAACACATAAAATACAATTAAAGTACCTTAGAAACTGGGCATAAGTTTATTATTAACTACTTATTATTATTAACAACTGCTTCGCAATATATAGTTATTCTTTCTAAAGTACGTAAAATTATTTTTGTTATTGTATTTATCATAAATAAATCGTATACCGTTAACCGACAATCAAAAAAAGGTTTGGTTTCTCAAAGTTAGTTATAGAATTCGTAGTAGAAATTTACGCTGTATTTAATCTTTTAGCTATAATATAAGTATATCTTCTTCGTCGGTAACAGGGTTGATAGTAATTTAAAAAGCATGTGTACTTTAGTTGATTTCTTAGATATATCTACATCTATAATAATTATGAAAGTCTATCCAGAAAAATAAATATATGTATGTGTGTAACTCGTGTTTATTTTATGTCTATGAGCGGTTTGTATAGTGAGAATAATATAAATAATTATAAATAATCTTCTTCTTCTTCTTCTTCTTACCCTTATCCCACATAAGTAGGGTCGGTACAACATGTTTGTCATGTTGTGGTATATGATTTGGCTTAATTTTTACGATCGGCCGCCTGCCTGACATCAACCCTCCTTGGGATTATTTTGTTGTACCACTGTATTTATGATTATTATTATATAGTTACGAAGTCTGATGGGATCCTTTAGCCTTACAATTTCTCTGTAGGCTTTAGCTTTGGTAGGTTATTTATAGTGTCTCTTTGAGCGCACCACCGTTCCGGTTAAAGTTCTTCAAGATTATGGTTTGCTTGCTATATTGCCATTTTTATGTACAGAAAACTAACCACGTTTGGACTATTCCCGAAGACTGCACTTTCAGTTTTTTTTTTCAGGATTCGTGGTTTAAGTTTTTCTCAAGAATACAATGTAATATTAAATACCATAAACCATTATAATAATATAAAATATGAAAACTATAATAGAAAAATACATGCAAATAAAATGGCATGTCAATGTCATTATAAATAAATAAATAATTATAAATAATATGTTATTTTATTTTCTGGTATGTCGTGGATGATCATATATATCGTGTAGTAACTGACCCGGCCACGCGTTGCTGTGGTTCAGTTATTATATCATTACATATTGATAAGAATTCATAATTGTTGTTGATAATATGACCAATAAACATCACTTAACGATTAAAAATTATTTTTTTAATGTAAACGACTACTTTTTGTGACTTTAAGTCACAAAAAGTAAATAAAAGTTAGACAAATGTTATCGCTAACTTTTACAACTTTTCTCTAGAACTCAATCATATATCTCTCATCGTTGAGGCAGCGTTATCTCTCGGACTTACTCTGCAAAGCCGACTACCACAAAAGAGTCTTTTCATTTTTCGAGTTAATATATAGTCTGTGACACTCACAAATAACGTGGCTTTCTATTGGTACAAGAATTTTCAAAATCGGTTTAGTAGTTCTAAGTAGTGCCTGAGATTAACCCTTATAACGTCACAAACTTTAACTCTTTATAATATTAAGTATAGATGATTACGTGTATTACAGGAAAAAGCAGAATTCAAACAATTTTAAACATGGAATGAATCATAAAAAATAATTAGTAGATTTCCCTCAATACATCACCTATAATTTAGTGTACGTTTGTAAAAACCTAAATAAACTAAACTGAAGGCTAATTCATTGGTTCATTTCAATTATGCAACGGATTTTAATACAGTTTTCATAGTCATTTATAGAATTTTTTGCCGAAGGGTTATATATATTGTTAGCAATTTTCAACAAAAATAAAACACAATTATTGCTCATTAAAAACAGAACTGGCCAATTTAGGTATAAACTGCTAAGAATCATCAATTCTAACAATTAATCACTCGTTAAATAACCGACACGAGTTCGGACAGAGCTATCGCACGATATGACGGCCACCGAAAGAGTGAATCAACACGGCAAGCACCGCCCCTTATATGGGCCGACGCATTAAAACTACCCGACATTTTCATTTATTTCCAACACGGCCTTTTCCTGACAAGGCTACGCCCTCGAAGCCCTTAGCCGCAGACCAGAGCGCGAGGCTCGGCCGCAGACCAGAGCGCGAGGCTCGGCCGCAGACCAGAGCGCGAGGCTCGGCCGCAGACCAGAGCGCGAGGCTCGGCCGCAGACCAGAGCGCGAGGCTCGGCCGCAGACCAGAGCGCGAGGCTCGGCCGCAGACCAGAGCGCGAGGCTCGGCCGCAGACCAGAGCGCGAGGCTCGGCCGCAGACCAGAGCGCGAGGCTCGGCCGCAGACCAGAGCGCGAGGCTCGGCCGCAGACCAGAGCGCGAGGCTCGGCCGCAGACCAGAGCGCGAGGCTCGGCCGCAGACCAGAGCGCGAGGCTCGGCCGCAGACCAGAGCGCGAGGCTCGGCCGCAGACCAGAGCGCGAGGCTCGGCCGCAGACCAGAGCGCGAGGCTCGGCCGCAGACCAGAGCGCGAGGCTCGGCCGCAGACCAGAGCGCGAGGCTCGGCCGCAGACCAGAGCGCGAGGCTCGGCCGCAGACCAGAGCGCGAGGCTCGGCCGCAGACCAGAGCGCGAGGCTCGGCCGCAGACCAGAGCGCGAGGCTCGGCCGCAGACCAGAGCGCGAGGCTCGGCCGCAGACCAGAGCGCGAGGCTCGGCCGCAGACCAGAGCGCGAGGCTCGGCCGCAGACCAGAGCGCGAGGCTCGGCCGCAGACCAGAGCGCGAGGCTCGGCCGCAGACCAGAGCGCGAGGCTCGGCCGCAGACCAGAGCGCGAGGCTCGGCCGCAGACCAGAGCGCGAGGCTCGGCCGCAGACCAGAGCGCGAGGCTCGGCCGCAGACCAGAGCGCGAGGCTCGGCCGCAGACCAGAGCGCGAGGCTCGGCCGCAGACCAGAGCGCGAGGCTCGGCCGCAGACCAGAGCGCGAGGCTCGGCCGCAGACCAGAGCGCGAGGCTCGGCCGCAGACCAGAGCGCGAGGCTCGGCCGCAGACCAGAGCGCGAGGCTCGGCCGCAGACCAGAGCGCGAGGCTCGGCCGCAGACCAGAGCGCGAGGCTCGGCCGCAGACCAGAGCGCGAGGCTCGGCCGCAGACCAGAGCGCGAGGCTCGGCCGCAGACCAGAGCGCGAGGCTCGGCCGCAGACCAGAGCGCGAGGCTCGGCCGCAGACCAGAGCGCGAGGCTCGGCCGCAGACCAGAGCGCGAGGCTCGGCCGCAGACCAGAGCGCGAGGCTCGGCCGCAGACCAGAGCGCGAGGCTCGGCCGCAGACCAGAGCGCGAGGCTCGGCCGCAGACCAGAGCGCGAGGCTCGGCCGCAGACCAGAGCGCGAGGCTCGGCCGCAGACCAGAGCGCGAGGCTCGGCCGCAGACCAGAGCGCGAGGCTCGGCCGCAGACCAGAGCGCGAGGCTCGGCCGCAGACCAGAGCGCGAGGCTCGGCCGCAGACCAGAGCGCGAGGCTCGGCCGCAGACCAGAGCGCGAGGCTCGGCCGCAGACCAGAGCGCGAGGCTCGGCCGCAGACCAGAGCCACCGAAAGAGTGAGTCAACACGGCAAGCACCGCCCCTTATATGGGCCGACGCAGTAAAACTACCCGACATTTTCATTTATTTCCAACACGGCCTTTTCCTGACTAACAACTGGTACGGTCGAACACAAAACGGCCGATCTCTATCTACTCGATTCTCTATCGCTGCTTATCAAATAAATCATTATCAACTTGAATATCCGACTGGTACATGACTCTTATATTAGCATCACTATAAAGAGAAACATTATTAGCATCACTAAACAGAAATAGAGACCCATACCTTTGTATGTTCTCACAGTGGTCTTAACACCACACTTTGTATGTTCTCACAGTGGTCTAACCACAATCACTAAACAGAAACATGAGAATCACTGTAAACAGAATCGTTAGCACCATTGAAAACAGAAACAGAGACCCAACCATACCTTCGTATGTCCTCTCAATGGTCTAAACACACACACTAAACAGAAATAACTGAAAACATAAACAAGGACACGTACCTTCGTATGTTTTCACATATGTTCCGTCGCAACCCGCTAACATTCGTATATCCGGCTTCAGATAACCAACTCAGACTCCTCGAGGAACGAGGCATCGATACTTACGGTTTGATTAATTCCTTAAAAACTCAATGATATGTGGACAGTGGTGAATCCCGCTTCTGATGTTAGTAATCGGTCGTGGATTCGTATCAGGATAACGCATGGACGAAGTCCCATCCCACATCGACTTGGGATTATTTTGTTGTACCACTGTATTTATGATTATTATTATATAGTTACGAAGTCTGATGGGATCTTTTGGCCTTACAATTATTCTGTACGCTTTAAATTTGGCTATTTATAGTGTCTGCTTGAGCGGCACCACCGTTCTGATGTTAGCAATTTTCAACAAAAATAAAACACAATTATTGCTCATTAAAAACAGAACTGGCCAATTTAGATATAAACTGGTAAGAATCGATTCTAATAATTAATCACTCGTTAAATAACCGACACGAGTTCGGACAGAGCTATCGCACGATATGACGGCCACCGAAAGAGTGAATCAACACGGCAAGCACCGCCCCTTATATGGGCCGACGCGGGCCGACGCAGTAAAACTACCCGACATTTTCATTTATTTCCAACAATATATTATATTTCATTGATATATAAAAACCTAAGATGCACAGTCAACGTCTCAGACCCGTCCGCATAAAATGAGTGCACAACTGAGAATTCTGAGCTCATTTCAAATAGTCTCTCGGCACTCGTGTGTTTGAACTTTTTGTACACTGCTTTCTAAAAACAACTTTAAATAATTCACATAAGTTGATTAAATTGAATTTGAATTTAAATTGATTTTGCCAATACATACGTTAATAGTATACCTGTAACCACTTAGGTATATCTATAATTCTGGCTAAATAAACCTTATGAGATAGATAAAAATAACGTACGAATTGTAGACCTTACTAACGTCTACAGAAACGTTCTAAATGGCATATGTTTATCTCCTAAAGATAATTCACAATAATCATTTCTATATGTTATACATTACTAGCTGACCCGCGCAATTATTACCGGTTCCAGTTTTATTTCAAAAAACCTAGAACACGATTGTAGCTTCACTTACCGGGTTCAGTTGTGAATCCGAACTATCCTATATATATTGGTAAGAAATGTCATCCCGGTATCTCCTGGGTTGCTCCAGTGGCCCTTTCCTCCGCGCCTCATTTACTATCCTCGCAACAACGCAATAATTTTACCGTCTTATGGTTTTTATATCCCGTTGTCTTCTAACCAACTCCAAGTTGTAAGGGTAATCTCAGGCACTACTTTACTACTAAACCGATTTTGAAAATTCTTGTACCAATAGAAAGCCACGTTATTTGTGAGTGTCACAGACTACATATTAACTCGAAAAATGAAAAGACTCTTGTGGTAGTCGGCTTTGCAGAGTAAGTCCGAGAAATAACGCTGCCTCAACGATGAGAGATATATGATTGAGTTCTAGAGAAAAGTTGTAAAAGTTAGCGACAACATTTGTCTAACTAAAAACCAAAACCTACCTAAAAACCTAAACCTAAAAACTTACCTAAAAACCAAATCGGTTGAGTGGCTTAAGCGCCAACCTTAATAGTCCGGTGAAGCTGTGAAGACCCTGCCAGGTCAATAGCGTAGTCAGTTCGAGGAAAAAAAAAAAACCACCGGTTCGAATAACAACCCAGTCATCGAGAAGAACCGGCAACAAACTACATTGGGTTTATATATATCATATATATACACATATATATATATATATATATATATATATATATATTTAAAATGCATTAAACATTACAATCATTTTTAGTGGACGGACAAAGAGCAGTCAGACAGCAGTTCCAGACATCACCTTCTTTTTTTTTTTCGAACTTACTAATCTTTTGACTAAGCTAGGTCTTAACAGCTTTACCGGACTACTATCACATGTCTTCTGTTAGTATTTTAAAAAATAGCACAAATTAAAAAAAATTTGGTCTGAAGATTACGTTCCGTTACGTTACTTTATTACTTGGATGATTTGTAAATATCAAAACGTCAGTTTTTGATCTATTTGTTTAGACACATATGACGTCACATTAGCATATTGCACCCATCGAAAGCCGCAACAAGTAGCTTGTGGTAGTAAAATACTTTAATAAGCAAAACCAATTGTGAAACTACAAACCAATAACTACCTATATATATAATGCAACCACAATATACGATATAATACAATGAGTAGGATAACTCAAACATATTATTCCATGAATTAAAGAGTCGTCGACCACTGAACCACATGATAAAACGAATTCACATGAACTTGCATTATTTCCAATTGGTAAATGTACCTACTTTTCTAAAAAAACATTCAAAAATTTAACTCTCCACTATAGCGTATCCATTCTTATTAGAATATTTTATTAAATGACGTTGTTTTCCTAATAAATCATTATAAATAGTTATAACATGATAAAGAAAGGACAATGTACAATGCATGAAGAAGGCGATCATCAAAAGATCAGCAATCCGTTGGTATTCGTCGCAGTAAAGCCTCTAGAACTACGTAAAACACTGTGGCGTTCCGCCCTTTCTTAATTTTAATATCATTAGTTTAATAAATCTTAGCATATAAGACCGGCGACATTGCTAATAAGGCATCTTAAAAACTTGTAACCAGGAGCCTAAAAATGTAAACCCACCCGCTACCCAGATAACTCCCACAGCTTCACCGGACTACTAAGGTTGGCGCTTAAGGCATTCAACCGATTTGGGTTTTAGGTAACATACACAAGCGTGCACGCACACCTCGGCTTGGGCTGTTACCTGGAAAAAGTCGCGTCTGACCTAGCTAACTATTCTAAGCTATTCATACATATATACATTTGTGAACCATACAATCGGAATTTGCATGATTCACAAAGGAATACGTGTATATCGGAATGAAACGAACTAAACTATTCGATTCAGTTCGACGAGGGAAAAAAAACAAAACCCTCCCACCATGTGTATGTATGTGCACGTGTGTGAGAGAGATGATCTCATATGTGTGTTCAAGTGATGTAGGTGAGTCACTGTATCGCGATAATAATATCTCGAGGGCTCCGCGCGGGGGCGACCTAGGCTCGAGATATTACTGAGAACCGCGATGTGTGCGGGAGCTAAAGAGGATCCCTTCCCTCGCGGCGGCGTGAGGGTCGGTTACAAAAAACGTGGGCGCAACACGCATTTAATAAGATCGAATTTAAATTTATTAATATAATATATATAATAATATATAATAAGCGCCGAAATCTAAAAATAGACATAACAAAATTATTATTATTGAACGGTCGTTTTAGGGGAAGATAGACGTAAATACGCGATTTACTCTATCTTATAAGAGTTATTTATTTTGAACGGCTGTCCGAGCGAGCCGTTGTAGTGTAGCCGCGATGGCTGGAAATCTATGAATTGCCGTAACGGAACCTAGAAGAGGATTTCGGGCGGTTTCTTCGTACGCCGAGATCTCCACATCTCGTGGAAAATGAGTAATTAAGCTGCGTAGTCAATACTCCACAGGGAGAAGGAGTAGGCGGGGTGATCCTGTGTAGGATTACCTGCCGGCGGTCTGGGAATGGGCTGGGACGCGGGCTTAGGAGCCCACGGGGCCTGAGGGGCCCGCCTGGGGTAGCGAGGGCGCTTTGTGCGCGGGGCGCGGGGACATCCGCGATAATTCGCGGTATGACCCACGCCGCGGCACAGAACACAGCTCGGGGGATCGGGGAAGTCTTTCGAGGCATTATTTTGTAAGCTGCAGTCCTAGAGAGGTGCGTTAAGTGCCTCGGCGACCACTCCACCAAGGAGTGTTCTCGCTCGAAAGACTTCCCCGATCCCCCGAGCGAGTGGTCGCCGAGGCACTTAACGCACCTCTCTAGGACTGCAGCTTACAAAATAATGCCTTCGTGAGAAATTATCACTATGTACTTAATGGCAAATGTCGCGATGTTTGTAGTTTAACCAATGGAATATCAAACAGATGCCCGCCGGTTCGTATCAAATCAAACGTTCACAAAAACCTTACATATTTCCATATAAACTTTCATCCCCTATCTCCTATTGTTATTTTACACCTTACAAAACGATTACAAACTTTGAATGTCATATTTATTTATATCGTATCAACAGCCTAAAAAACAAGTTTTAAACTTTTAGCTCCAAAAATGAGGATACTTCCATACAACTTGTCATGCCCCCCATTCAACCCTTTACAACCCTTTTTTAAAGAGTAGCCTGTCTCAGGCTATAGACTATCTGTGCACCAAATTTCATTTACATCGTAGTTTAGTAATGTAGTTTTGGCATGAAAGCGCGACAGACAAACAGACAGAGTTACTTTCGCATTTATAATATTAGTAAGGATAGGATCCACTACATAACATGCCAAGATCCCGCCAATAAGTCTCTAACTATTTGTTGTCTGGTAGCATTATTTATTGTTAAAAACCGGATGAGGTGGCGATACCAGAAAATAAATATTATATCACTTTAGAATTTTCCTCATGAATGTTGACTACATACGTTATTTGCAATGATCAAACAGTACCTACTCAGAACTCTATTAATATTATAAACGAAAAGATTTAAGAATATTTTGCACGCTAATATAGTTTATACATCAAAATAACACATAGCCTGTAATCTATAACAAAAAAATGTTTAGTTTGGTCAATTCAAAACAAAATAATCAAATAGTTTAGATTATGAGCAACAACGAAATGCTGAAACATCCAATAGATAATATGACATAATATAAAATTGAAATGTATCCAAAGAACCTTTCTTTAATTTTGCTTTAGTAAATACATTTTTATCGAAATAGTTAATATTAGAAGTACACTCTTTTTTCTCGAACTGACTACGCTATTGACGTAGCAAGGTCTTAAAAGCTTCACCAGACTACTAAGCCGAGCGCTTAAGGCACTCATCTGATATATAAATACCCTCTCGAGCTTGCCTTTGTTGAGTATGTCTTTTTTGCGAGCGACTAATCGTGCTATTGTTGCTTACTAAAAATGTGCCGCTTTTCTGTAGACTTACGATTTAAAATTGTATACTCGTCTCTTACAAGGCACGTTAATAGGTACTATTCCATGTCTGCACACTTTATGGAAGAGCCGCGATTAGAGCGTGAAAGAGCCACGTGTGATCCGCGAGCCGCGGTTTGCCGACTATTTCTGTAGTGCTAAAATATACTGTGTTTCAGATAACAGAATTGTTCACAAAGGGCGAGGCCAGGTCATCGATATTTAATTTAATACACCTGTTTACCTATTAATTACTGTATTAGTCACTGTTTCTATATACAAAATTCCACGTGGACTTACTCATGAGTACACTTATAAAAATATATATAAAAATCCAGTGTCATAATGTTTGCTCATGATGAACTCCGAAACTACGTAACCGATATTCATGAAAGATACAATAATTTACATTTCGATTAATTGGCCCAATATGTTTAATTACAAACTAAATAATTGTCAATGTTGTTTATTATTGTTTTTATAGTAGCACGACAAAATGACTGCACTGTGCCTGATGGTAAGCACAGTACAATCCAAAAACAACGGTGACCATCGAGTGACACATTATCCACCGCCGGTCCCCGCTGCCATGCCGGCCTGCGTAAAGATGGATATGCACAGGCTGATCCCGAAACGCGACCCGCAGACGCGAATCACTATGACGGGCTTTTTCGCCATATACATGGTGGTTGCAACCCAGTCAGGCTGTAAAACTCTACCACCCCGCTATCGCCATTGCCTCGTTCGTTATTCAGCAAGGTGTACCACATGCAGGTGAGGTTGGCTTGGGTGTCTCAAGTCTTAGATGTTATTCGACACCATTTACACCCCAAAATTATTATTATTACATGGTATAAAACAAAGTCCCCTACCGCGTCTGTCTGTCTGTCTGTTCGCGATAAACTCAAAAACTACAGAACGGATCTTCATGCGGTTTTCACCAGTGGATAAAGTGATTCATGAAGAACGTTTTGGTATATAATATGTCAAGGGTTTTTTTTTATAATCAAGGCGGGACAAATTCTGCCGTTCCCGCTAGTTTCATCAGTTTCGAACAGATGGCGCTTTAAATTAGTTTGTTAACAGAAAACTGTAAGACAGAGTGTTATAGATATCTTATAGATATCGGCACATTTTAATTTTAAATTCGTTTTTTAATAACTGAGCCATTACAACGCGTGGCTAGGTCGGCTTATTTAATATAACTTTATTCATGTTTTAAAAACTATGACTTCTGGCGATGTTTGTTTTTTTGTCTTGAAGAAGTGAGGTAAGCCGTGTGGTGCTTACGTTTTTTCCTCTGTACATAAAATACACTGTTAAGATAATAAATAATGTTTATGTCTAGCGTTTCACATGCTACAGTAACAATACCCAGACTCACCAACATATGTGTCTACTATTCCGACGTGAGTGACGTCGAGCTTAGTAGGTTCATCCATCGGGTCGTGGACGCTCCGGCGTGGGACATTGTGAATTATAACCTAAAAATGGCCATTAAGGATCAAAATGCAACCAAATATCGGTCGGAAAGTACATATTAGTTAAGTAAAAAATAACAACGATTATTGACGTATATGATAAATTAAACAAAAGCAAAAAAAGGTGTGGACCAAGAGCCTGTGGAATAAAAAAAATATATATTTGTTGATGAAGTCACGGGTATCAGTTAGTGCTAAATAAAAATAATATTTTCATGAAATTTAAATGCATTCAGTGTTAAAGTTATTCAACCGGTAACACAATGAGCCGTCTACTCGAATTTAGATACTTACACACAGAGAAATAAGAATATAGCATGGAGGGAGCATAACACTTTGGTTACGCGACGATATCAATCAGTCATCTCCAAGTGCACGCCGCATTAAGAAACTTCGTTAAAACCGACGGATGTTGCGAGAAAACGTCTACTACGAGAGAGGAATTATTGACAAGTATACAATAATGATTTTGAATTTTCATGTTGTATATTTATGTTACAAGTAAACAGAATTTTATAATCCACGACCCTTAGAAAAAAAGTAAACGAGCTTATAGTAGTCGTAAATGATGTGTATCCTCTAACATGTCATCCTACTATGAATGATGAAATTTTTCAGACTCTTAATAATAAAGATAATTATAAATATAGTTTGCACATATAAATATAACCTAAGATTTGATACACAACACTGTATAATTGTAGATGAGGGCACAGCTGCTTGTCTCCGCCACCGCGCGCGCTCATTGGTCAAATCAAATAGCGCGCACTTCCTCGGTTTCCTGTAACACATTTCCGTCCCTTTTCCAAAATCACTCTCACAAAATATATCCAGCAAACGAGAGAAAACGTGTTACACTTCAATAAATATTACAGTACAACACTGTACAGTAATTTCTAAATGTTTCCGTTTACGTTATTGTCCAGCTTCCGTCGAAAATGTTTGATCAAACGATGCAATCAACTGAGATTAATTGTACCAAATGAGGAGTTGCAGTGGGCAGCGGTCTCGGCAGTCCGCAGTCGTCGATACAAGGCCACGGACGTTAGTAGTTTAGCGTTCACAACAAAATAGACGGAATTACGAAGCGTATTGTAGAACGCCTCTCGGCAGTCGTACGCGGAACGATGAGCTAAATACGCTTGCCTGAACAGAGATATTAAAAAAAATCATAGATTATAAAAACAAAGATAAATATAGATTTCGTATGGTGTTTAATAAACATTGTAGAGTGGTTATATATTTACAAAATGTTCTATCATAAGAATTGTGAAGTGATGTTGCAGAATTTATGAAGTTATATGGTTAATTATTTATTATAGAGGTAAAAATCTTAATAAATAACAATAATTTGCAAGGAATACTACAGTTTTAACGCCATGTTCGCGCACGAATTTGGATACTAACACCGTGCGTCAGTTGGATATAATTAAAGTATATGTAAATAGAACAGTGAACGAATGGAAATATAACAAGCAATTGTGCAAACAAAGTATTTTTGATGTCTTTCGGACCTTTTTTAAACGTATTTTTTTGTGGTTAAATAATTTGACAAAAAAAAAATAACGCGTGAAGAAAAAAGAAACGATTGGAAGTTAAGAAGTCCTAGAAGGTTTAAAACCTATACGACCTGTTTTCACCGAAATTGTTTTTGTGGATCCGAGCGTTTGGTTATTATAAATGAGAAGGTAAGGTTAAAACTATAAAGATAAACAACGTCGATTAGAATAAGTTTTTTATGGTAAAATAAGAATAGAAACAATGTAACACAAAGCGAAACAATGGAGGTATTGAATTAAAATGTAGTGTAAGCAAGCAAAGGTTGAGTTTCTTTTAACAATATACCTATCTTTTTAGAATATTGCGGTGCGGTTACTATATTATATTTTCAGACTACCAAATTCTTGATAAGTTTAAGAGTTAAGCTGAAAATAATGAATACCGGTTGACATAAAGAGAATATCATTTGCAAAATCCACGCACAATAGTTAAAATGCATTATTCCGTTATAGTCTACGGCCCGCAAAGCATGTTACACGGGCATTGTTATACCTCTTAAAAACAATGTACCACAAAATTGTTTATCTTAAACATATCTACAGAAAATTCCTGGATACATACATCTATCTCGTAAAAATATCTTACTACAGTCATTTGTATCTTTCATATATAAAAAAAAATCGTTGGTTAACTGCGACGCTATTTTTACTAATCAGTATCCAAATAAATACCTTATTTACGTTGAGTATCTAATGTAATCAAAAATACTTTTTACACAAAGTAATTTTAATAAATATTTCTGAACATATAAGAGATTAAAGTCATGCGCAACAAAAACGATGTTCATGCAATGATGCTTATGTACCTTTTATGACTTTGATAAACTGTGGATAAAAAAACACACAAAAATAAATCGAAATAGTTTAGACATTATGACGTCACTTTACTCTCATGCAAAGCTGGGGCAGGTTATTAGTATTACAATTATGTATAATTATCCGAATATATTTCTCATATTGTAAGCAATTAGTGGAGAAGTAAAGTACGGAAGGCTGACCCCACCACCATGTGGGACAAATAGTCAGGAAGAGAGAGATTGTAAGCAATTATTATATTATACGACGACCCACTATTACCGAATATTTGGTTGAAAAACAATGACTTTACATCCCCTTTTTATATTGTATTATAAATTTACTATTTAAGCGCAATATCTCTTTTTATTCGGTTATAATGTGGCGAAAGGTGGTACCGCAGTAAGCTTATATTAAAATTTAAAAAACCTTATAATATAAATTATTCATATCCTCGTATCGGTAACAAAATATATTATTTAAAAAAATACGTACATACATAAAAACAATTACTAATAATAAATCTATACTAATACTAGTAATCGCCCGTCACTTCGTCCACGTTGAATTATTTTAATATTAAACTTAAAATAACATTTTTTTTTACTGACTACACTATTGACCTAGCAAGGTCTTAACAGCTTCACCGGACTACCTTAAAATACAGTATAGCGCTCAAAGTATAAATGAATTTAAAAAAATTGATAGAATAAGCCTTTTCCACAAAAAAAATCACATAGTTAAGTCAACGATCGGTTGGATTGGAGAACCTTAGAATAAGAAATATATTAAGTAGGATGAGAAAATGAGAGATAAATATTATAAGGTAGATCATAAGGTGATCGCTAGTGATGTCTGGAAAGGACACTTATCCCACACACATGCTAATAACTATTGTAACCTTAATAATATAAAAATATACCTTCTTCTATACATACTATATAGATACAATAAGAATAAAAATATAACGTGTCTGTATTCTTGAAATTTCAGTGATAACTATTATTAAAACTGAGTAAGATTGTTATGTAATAGTCCTTGTTTCATTACGGTCAGTTCACTCACTCTATAAAAAGTTATTGTCATTTTAATACCGGTGCGAGTTAAGTACGAAAGAAGAGTAGGTAAGTCACTCGAATCCAAAAGTCAGCGTATTTTATAGTACTAGTAGGCGCCCAGTGGTCGATATTCGACCATAGTTCATTGATTTTTTAAAGGGATAAATATTATAATAATAGTTGTATGTTATAATATCATTGTTCAATGTAGAATTAAAAAGGGTAATTGGAACGTAAGAGTAAAATAATACATACAGTCGAGTATAGCAACCTCCTTCACAACCTTTTTTGAAGTCCTTTATTGACAGATGTCAAAATGTGTTTTTTTTTAGATGTGTGTATATGTCGTGTAAAATTGAAGCAGTAGTGTGAGTAATGCATATTTTAATTAATTTAATGTACTTCTAATGTATTTTATATAAAATAAATAGCTTTCTGCACTTCTCCTCCATTAAAACTTTGACTATGCCAAGTTTCACGTTCATCCGTTCGCCCAATTCCGTTAAAAAGGGATACAAAAAACGCTTCACGTATTAATATATAGATATTATAATTAAAAACTAATTTTATAAATATACCAAGAGACACCTCTGCAACAATATTTAATATCTTTGATAATTATAATAAGTATTCGTGGTTACTAAATCAACCGGGCTATTTCTGTCGCCAGTCTGGCCGCGGGAAACATAATCAAACGACAACGAACGCACTGCGCTGAATATTCCTATTTACACGCGTTTTCATGACGATCGAGGTCAATTTCGTTTTCAATGAAATCTGAGTCTTATTGATGACGAATAATAAAGTCGAAATTCGCTTTTGACAAGAGAAATATACCACACGAAAGTCCAGATTAAATAGGTTAAATACCATTCCGGAATGTTTTATGGTATTAAGAATCTACTACCGCTAGTGGGTTTGTCCGCGTTCCGACTATTAATGTAATATTAAACGTACATATATCTATATATTAATACGTGAAGCCTAAATTTTGTATCCCTTTTTAACGGAATCGGGCGAACGGATGAACGTGAAATTTGGCATAGTTAAAGTTTATATGGAGGAGAAGTGCAGAAAGTATTTATTTTATATAAAATGCATTAGAAGTGCATTATATTAATTAAAATATGCATTACTCACACTACTGCTTCAATTTTACACAACATATACACACATGTAAATAAAAAAGACATTTTGACATCTGTCAATAAAGGACGTCAAAAAAGGTTGTGAAGGAGGTTGCTATGCTCGACTGTATGTATTATTTTATTCTTACGTTCCAATTACCCTTTTTCATTCTACATTCTACAATGATATTATAACATAATATACCCTTTGATAAAAGAACCCTAATAAAATTCAAACTTTAAAAAATCAATGAACTATGGTCGAATGTCGACCTCTGGGCGCCCACTAGTATCTATTAATATTTGGAGGGAAAACTTCTTTAGGCGCGTTGTTCGATAATTTTTTGACAGGAGATAAATTTATAATTTCACATTATGTTATGTCAGTAAGAATGACCCGCCGCGCCGTATTGCTCTTGCACAGCTTGCGTCAGACTAGCGGCGCATAGTATAAGAGCCTATGTACATTTCATATTTTATATCGAGGTTGTGGAGCCCATCTCATGTTTCATGAATTAATAAACTGTTAAAACTATATATAATTATTATTCGGGGTGCCAGTAGATGTGAAAGAGAGACTAATGATAATAATTTCATTTTACAAATCATTAATTTTAAATAGTTCACAATATAAAATCAAAAGAGAACACTGCATTGCTTTGAAAATATATGGGATATATATGGCGAAAAAGCCCGTCATAGTGCTTCGCTTTTGTGGATCGCGTTTCGGGATCAACCTGTGCATATCCAGCTTTTCGCAGGCCGGCATGACAGCGGCGACCGGTGATGGATAGTAGATGGATAGTGTGTCTCTCGGTGATCGCCATTGTTTTTGGGTTGTACTGTGCTTACCATTAGGCACAGTGCAGTCATTTTGCCGTGCTAGTATAAAAAAAAGACTTTTCACTTCTATCGGCAGCCCTTATGACTGGCTCGACTATTTTTCTGTCTGTATATTGTCTTATTTCTTCTAAACTACTTAACGTATTTTGATACAGTTGTCTCTATCATTTAGAGAATTTATTACGGAAGGTACAACCCTTGTATTACTTTTACATAAAGAAGTTGTAGGTTTCGGATGGTTACATTAGAATCGTAGGTTAAAAACCCTATGAGAGACATCAAAATAATGTACTATCGTATTGTATATAAGGTTTAGATTATTTAATAGAGTTAACCGCTTTATTGGACATGCTCCGTCTGAGTCTGTATTACGTCTGAGTGGACTTCATCCACCATAAACCTAGTCTAACAGCCTCCTTTGAGACACGTTTAAGTGTGTCGCATTCCAGAAGTCATGGTAACTGTAAACTCCTGTTGGTCTAGTGGTGACACCGTTGAAATATGATTTCGATGTCCGCAGGTTCGAACCCCGGCATGTACCAACGAATTTTTCGGAATTCGCGTACATTTACCTACTAATTTAAATTGGTAACACTATCAGCTGACGGTGAAGGAAAACATCGTGAGGAAACCTGAACCTGAGAAATGTTCTTGTAGCACCTACTCATACAAGAGTATGTGGAGAAACATGGAACAGTGGATTTCTCAGAGTTTGAAATCGCCAATACGTCGTGGGCTGGCGTGGTGAGTAATCGCATACCTTCCTTTGGGAAGAAACCTATGCCCCTGCATTGGGTCTCTTGCAGGCTGATGATGATAAATGTATATCTTGAAAATACCGATAAAACAATCCACAATATACCTATCTCCTAAGGAAAACTCACAGTAATCAAATATTACCATAAAAATGTTACTTGGGACGTTCTTTTGACCAATATAGTATAACAAGTACTCATATGTACTCATTTAATGTAGACTATAAATATTATAGTAGACGTTACTTTACATTTCCGCCTGGCATTGATCGACCACTAACTACCACGTCTCACTGTAACACAAAAAATACGTGCGTGTATCAGTGTATACACGTAAGAAGTGAAACTTCTTTATGACATCATTTTTCGAAAAATGATCTAGTATATTTACAACTTTACAGTAATTGGTTAAATAAAGTTAAATTAGATAAAGTTTAAGCAAAAGGCTTTTATTATTATAAACATGGATACAAATAATTCAATTATTTTACCATATTGTTACTAAGATTATAATAGCATTTCATCAGTTATATTTCATTAATTATAATAGAATTATTACTATTATTGTTATCGTCATTATATATTTTTGAAATTAATTGCTTATGATAACTGAAATATGAAATATATGGTTTACATTCCACGGAATCTGATCATTGTGAGCGCACCTTTAGAAATAAACATGGCGCGTAACGGAAAAATGTACAGAAATTAAGATGGCGCGTAACCGATAAACGTTACATACGTTTTTACATGCTCTAAAATTCCTGCCTACGTCGATAAAGAAGTTCACTTCAAAAACGTTTGGTCTTATGTATGCGAGCTGAACCAATGAAATTATAACTAAAAGCTGTAGATATATATGTCATAAGCGCTTCGACAGCGCCGCAATCGGCTGAGTGCCTTAAGCGCTCGCCTTAGTAGTCCGGTGAAGCTGTTAAGACGTTGCTTGGTCAATTGCGTAGTCAGTTCGAAAAAAAAAAAAAGTTCGCAAAAAAAAGACAGCGCCGCGTTAAAACTTAGCTAATTAGTTTATTTTTGACGGCTGCACGTCAATTCCGCCCGTATCTAAGCAACATATAACTATTTCTTTTTCACCACCGATATTGAGAATATGCCACCTTACTTCCACGATTTAACTGAGACAGTGTGGCGTTTAAATATTACTTTACGTATGTGTGCGTTATCTTGCCAATTATTTTGTCAAAATAACATGTAGGTAACGTATTTATAACTTTTTAGTTATAACTAGCGGGCCCGGCATTTAGTCCTTAAATGTATATTGTTACTAATTACATTCTATTCCCCAGTTCTACATTATATTACATTCGAGTTCCATTTAATTGTGTTCAATAACCTGAGTGTGTGCGTGTCCGAAAGTACGTTAATAAACTCGGAAAAACTGCAATTGTTTTTCTGTATTTCAATTAATAAATAGTATTTTGTAATTCTTAATTCTATTACTAATAAATAATGTAAACATATAACCACTTGTTTACGTCTATAAGAGTTTTAGTAATAAAAACATGTTGTCAAAATTCAACAGATAACTACTAAAAAAAAAACTCAATAATATTACTTGATTATTGCGACATTATTCGTGTAAAAACGCTGTTCTAAAATGTATACCAAGAAGTCATGCATTTAAGGGCTATGTATTAAAACAACGATTTATAAAATAAACGTGTATAAAGATTCTTAGATGGGTCAAAATGGTAAATACACCAATCTTGGAGGGCATCGAGTTCAGTTGCAGTTTTAAGTGCTTGACGATAGATTTTCAACTGGACAGCGGCAGTTACCCAAACAAACTAAAAAAAACCGTACACTGTGATATAGTGTCATCAAATTATTTCCTTGACCTAGAGTTACCACTCATGGTTCGGAGCTACGTCGATTGATGCAGCATATGGAATGGCCTACTACTGAGGCATTATCAAAATAAAAATACATTTTTTTTATTTTACTGTAGCACGGCAAAGTGATTGCACCTTGCCTGATGGTGTAAGCACAGTACAGTCCAAAAACAATGGCGACCACCGAGTGACACACTATTCATCGCCGGTCGCCGCTGTCATGCCGGCCTGCGAATAACTGGATATGCACTGGCTGATCCCGAAACGCGACCCGCAGAAGCGAATCACAATGACGGGCTTTTTCGCCATATACATAGTGGTGGCGACCTAGTCAGGCTGTAATACCCTACTACCCCGCTTTCGCCATTGCCTCGTTCGTTATTCAGCAGGGTGCACCACGTGCAGGTGAGGTCGGCTTGGGTGTCTCAAGTCTTATGATGTTATTTGACACCCCTTACACCCCAAAATTTTAATCAATTTAGGCCCTAAGACGGCACTTATGAACGTCAAAACTACCACTCATTTAAAACAACGCAGTCATCGAGAAGAAACGACAAGAAACTCAATCTGGTTTATCTTATATCGCTTCAAAGTAGTTGAATAGTATTTTATAGATGTCTAAAGAATATTATGTTGCATTAATATAACAATATTTGTTATTCCAGTAAAAACATGCCACTGCCGCTGTTAAGACGATGCTGCGGATGTCTCTCGCTTGAAACCGGCTGCTTCATTCTTTGCATCATATCAACTGTAAGTTTCTCGAAGTATTTTCCGTTTTGAACTGAAAACTTCTTTAAGCGCGTTGGCCAATTTTTTTGACTGAACAAAAGTCATGGAACTAGCGTCATCGTCACCGAACGTTTCCATGGGCTATGTATACTGCGTTGTGTACTATTTGGGTGAAAAAAGAAACGTGAAACTGGCGTCATCGTCAACGCACGCTTGTTATGAGCTATTATTATTATATAACTATGGAATTTAAATAATTCACAGTATAACTAATTTAATAATTGAAAACAGAAGACAATTATTCTATTGTATTGATTTTTCACTTCGTTCAGCAATCCTTATGACTGCCTAGATTTTTTTTCACCATGTCAGTTGAATATTTGCTGAATACTTGTCCGTTGTACCGTAAATTTGATACCGTCATTTTGGCTGTCGAGTCAAAAAATATTATATGACTTACAATTTGCACTAAAACTAATCTATCTTCTATATATATAATAAAAATGAAGTGTCTGTATCTAATATAAAAATTTAAAAAAAAATTCTGATAACAAAGGAATACACGTTACAGATAATAAAAATGCAATTTTTAAAATTTTTGTCGGTCTGTCTGTCTGTCTGATTGTTTCCGGTAATCTCCGAAACGGCTAGACGGACTTTAACAGGAATTTCACTGATACATAGCTGAAATTACAGTTTTCTTAGGCTACTCTAAATTAGACTAGGTATTAACTACGGCTTCATCTGCAATGCTATCTCCAAAACGATTGGACCGATTTTCACCAAATTTTCCCCAGCCGATAGCGGACATCATTTGAAGTAATTAAGTCTATTTTAATTTAGACTAGCTGTTAACCCTGGCTTTGCCCGCAGTGCTTTCTCCAAAACGGTTAGACTGATTTTCATGGGGCTTTCACTGGCAGATAGCTGACTTTACAAAAGTAAATTTAGGCAATTTTAGTTTATAGTGGCTGTTAAACGTGGCTTCGCCCGCTGTGCTGTCACCAAAACGGTTACATCGATTTCCACGGGAGTTTCACTGGTAGATAGCGAACCTAATAAAAAGTAATTGAGGTTATTCTATTTTAGACTAGCTGTTACCCGCGACTTTGTCTGCATAAAATTTAGCAAGATTACAACTCATTCTTTATTTTTAATAAGAGAAATAATTATCAGCTTATTGATTACAATTCGACATTATAATTATTAATAACATTAATGATATAGAGGTCTTCCTAAAAAGATCTTAGATTATAAACGTATTACGTAAAGTGTTCCATAATACAATTTCTTGCGGAACAGACAAGCGTTTATTTTTTGTATAGTCACAAAATCTTAATTATAATAATGGCAATGTATATTAAATATAATGTAAATGTAAATCTTAATAATAATATTTTAAGTTATTGTTTCGTTAGTTCCTTATACAGTGTAAGCGAGCACTGAGGTAGTTATATGGTGGGTTAAGGTTCCAAATGTGTTGCTGATGACAAACCTCATTTGGCACGCTTTTTGTATTTATATATCTACTATACACGTTACATGTTACTTTTAGTGGCGTGCGCGTCGTACTTACAATTGTCTTTAAAGAGCGTTTCTGTAATTGTACATAGTCACACAATTCTATAATTCTTTAATACGATTTAAAAAAACGCGTGCACAGCTGCGGGTACAGCTAGTATTTCCATAATATATTTCTTACTCTTGTTAAAACATGACAGTGTGACGTCAATTCCGTTGAGGTTAGCCACAGTACTATTCAGAAATATTAACAACGTAACTAATTAGCAGCAATCACTGTCGTGTCAATCTTCAAGCTTCTTCTGGATAAACACTGATTGATACCGAAACGCGACCAATAGAGTCAATGTATAGTTACTTTTACTATTGTGTGTATCATTATGTTTTTACTAGTGTTTTTAAATTGGTTTACTTATTTCTTTCTATATATAATAATAGTGGGATTACTGAATATAGAAGTTGTTGTTAGTTGATATACTTACATTGGACTATTTGGAAATAGCAAAGAGTGACTTAGTCAGTGGGTACATACAAAAAGAACTGTCGAAAGAAAATTATCGCATCTCAGGCATTATACACAACGTGTTAACTTATGGAATCGGGTATACAAAATGGGAAGATCTCAATCATTTTCTGTAGCAACAATGTATATAGTAGTGCTTTTGGACGTCGATTCGATCAATGTATGGTCGAATCTTAAGTAATAAGATATCCACAAGGATATAGTTCGGTAGCTATATTTCAGAGCCAGTATCCTTTAAGGTTATTGTGTGACTGAAACTAAATCGTGACTTAACAATAGGTGAAATTGTGATCAAATACTAAACGTGTACAGTGCAAAAGAGATAGAAATTGGTGGAGTAAACGTGGTTCCATTTAATGGACAAATAAACTAATCGTTTAAAATTTGATGCCTTGATCTTGTAATGTTTTCCGTACAAAAAGCGTACTCCTTGCGTAGTAAAAAGGTATATCAAACTTGAAGGTTTATAAGTACTGTATATTTGAATTTTAAGCGCTCCCAAAAGTGGTAGGATCCCCATCTGTAAAACTCACAAATATTTTACTATTCTACTCTAAGTACTCCCAAAAGTATAGGACTCGTAACTTCTCGCTATGATCCATTAGTTTCTCTATATTGATAATCTCTGTCACAAGTTACACACAATTTCAAATTAATTTGTCAGTTCTATAATTAAAATCTTCACCAAATTTAAAGTAATTAAAAATCTATACTTCTTTACTAATATTATAAAGAGGTAAAGTTTGTGACGTTGTGATGTTGAAGGGGATAATCTTTTTTTTTATATCACAAGCACTGTCACTTCACATCGGTTTTCTGAGAGAGGGTACTACCCCGGACGAGCCGACCCATTCATGCTGAAACCAGTAATAGCTTCAGCGTGGCTCTACCACCATAAAATCTCAGGAACTACTGGTCCAATTTGGAAAATTCTTTCAGTGTTATATAGCTCATTTATCGGGGAATGATATAGGTTATATATCATCAGGCTAAGATCCATAGGAACGGAGCAGCAATGAAGAATGTTGCAAAATCGGGAAAATTTTTCCTCTTGAGAGCTTCCGCTGTGTTTTAGCGTTAACCCAAAGTATCTATTCCACGCGGACGAAGTCGCGGGCAGAGGCTAGTGTCTTTATAAACGTTGATCCCAATGCGATGTTGTGATCTTGAAGTAACTCAGCTGTCAGTATCACGTTTTTCAATACATTTTAAGCCGCCCTATATATATATATATCTATAGGCCTTGTGAAGCTTTATAAATTATACTAGTTCGTAAATTCCAATACTGTATACAGTAGGCAGTGGCTTGTTCCTGTTAGTCGATACATCCCTATTAAAATTGTCACATAGCACAAAAAAACTAATTGGTATCTGTGGTTAGAGGAGATTGTGTCATGTTCTAGTTACTATGACGTCAAAAATAATAAAAACAGTGTTTATATGTTAATAAGAAACAAATTAATAATAATAATAGGCTTCCCTATTACATTCCCTAATTCCCTATACCCTACAGTTTCCTCTAGGAACCCGCACCAAAAAGTTATGAAGCAGCGATTACAAACCTATTAAGAACGAAAAGCTTACGCTCCGAGTTCTATCATTAAATGACCTTAGTAAAGACGACCATAGATATAAATCCGGAATAACAACGTAGATACGTAATTTGGTTATATTTGGCGCTATTAAAGATAATTTATCTGTTTCTGGACGTTTACAAATTGCCAGCAATTACTACGTCATTACCGAAGTTAAGGAAAATATATTCGAGTTATTATGTATTCTTTAAAAATACAGGCGATATTTATTTATCTCTACATATTTTAAAACAAAGTCCTCTGCCACGTCTGTCTGTCTGTTCGCGATAAACTCAGAAACGCCTGAACGGATTTTCATGCGGTTTTCACCAGTAGATAAAGTAATTCATGGTATATAATGTGTCAAGGTTTTTTGTATTATCAGGGAGGGACAACGTCCGCCGGGCCAGCTAGTATCTAATAATTACGCATATTTATTTTATCCTATAAAGGCGTTATTATTAAACGAATACGTGTCCTCGGGGTGTAGTCTAAAGATCGAGTTTTTTCTTTAGACTGTTGACCTAGAAAGCAATCTCTACAGTTTGAGAGAAAGTACATTTTTGGTGAATTAAATACTACAAGATAACTCTGCGTAGTTGATTTTTTTCAATGTAAGCCGACTCGGACCTTTTTGCGCAAATCTAAGAAACTTCGCAGACCAAACCAAAGACTGACGGATTGAACGAATCGGAAGGACCGCGTTGTTTTTCAAATGTGTCAATATTCGATGAGATTTCTAAGTGAGAACGCGACATATTATTGCAAACCTCTCGCTCAAACACAAAAATCACTGATATAGCATGTCTTTCACACTTAAAATAATGCCTACATCTATAATTTATATCCATTTGAGTACTCTAACGTTTCTATGTTATGACGTGAAGTAACAGTGCTTGCATTGTTGCGTTTCGTTCGGTCAGTGAGAGCGCCGGAGACCCACCTCCCCTCCCCTCTCCTCTCGCCTATCCCTTTCCTTCCCCTAACCATTTCCCCCCAAAGGGTAGCAACGCACTTGCAACTCCTCTGGTGTTGTTAGTGTCCATGGACGGTGGTGATCACTTAAATTCAGGTGTTCGTTTGCCACCTATGCCATAAAAAAAATGTTATGCGACACTCAATTTGACAATAATGCTTAACAATGTAGGTAATAATTACCATTGTCTTCTTTTCATTGACCACAATGAACAAGGTGATAATTACCTACGTCACGCTCATCAACTTAACAAATAATTTTCTATAATTCTGCACGCAGCGACAAACTGATTCATGTGAGATCCATTGTTTTCATTTTTACGTGATAGACTTATGACGCGTGATGTAATTGTGCCAAACGATTTGTTACCTTAAGGTAATGATTATAAGCTTCGGATCTCGTTCACCGTTGGTATCGAATATTTGAATATGACACAGAGCTTTTAAGGAAACCATATTTTTGTGGTTAGTATATTTTACTTAAAGCGATTGTGGCCCACTGATGCTGTATTCGGACACTGAGTCAATTCGAATCCTGTATTAAGTTATAGCTGGTGTATTTACAAAGCTGATAACGAAAAAAAGATGAGGTTCTGAAATTCGTTCATATTCAGCCTAATTGAACTTCTAGTAGGTGTAAATGTAAATACACAAAATATTTTTTCTATCATGTTTATTCGTCAAGTTATGGTTATTATAAGAACAGACACATTTGAAATTCAGATTTTTCGGAAATCGTTTTTCCAATTGCATTTACAATGAAATAATAAACGCAGCGATTTTTTACATTATAAATTAAACTTGGGAAAGACTATTTTTTTATTTCACAAAACCGGAAGTAAATTAAGAAATAAATAAACAAAGAATTAGTTTATTGTTGGAACAACCATACAATTTAATTACATTAAACAAACAAATTTGACAAAACAATATATAAAAAACGTGCAACAATTGGCAAACCCATTCAGCAAATATGTGTATAATCTACAACAGTACTGTATCGCTGATTTTCGTTGGGAGCCCATATGATGATAAACGGACGATCCGTGCGTCGGCCATATTATTGGCTCAAAATAGATTTATAAGTACAAACAAATAACACATAAAATATAGTTATGTTTTATTACTTAACTTAATACACGTATATTAGTTGCATCTGACTGTAGATGCTAATCAAAAGGTTGTATGAACGATTCTCTTTCAAATTATCAATATTATCTTCATAATTCCAATTATACTGGCGCTTCAATTGCCTTATCATTCAATCACAAGTGCTTTCATAACCTATTCATAATTAAAATAAATATCATTACGAGCCATAGGCTACAAAAACGAACGTAACAAGAGTACGTATTGACTTGAGTATTAGAATAGTTAAAATTTCAATCACCTACAAACTTCGATCAACAATAACTAGATAACGGGTCGGCGCGAAAAATACGTCTAAGCTCACTTGAAATGTGTGCCCTTCAGTGTATTCAAAAGATGCAAAAATACCCGATAAAGCAATTTAACGGCCGGAGTATCTTACTTTCGCTAAATACATGTTGAATAAGTTATATTTTAAGCTTTAAACTAACTAATAATATCGAATTTTGAACAAGATTACCGATTTTAAACCTATGATACAAATGTTTGGCCTCACCAGACACAAACACCCACAATAACGGGAAAACGTACTTTATTCATTACGTGTTAAGGTTGAATTCACAGTAAATCTTGTTTATGTTATCTTTTCTTTAGCGAGGGAAGTAATTTATTACTTTGCTCGTTATCGTAAGTATTAGATAATATTTTGAACATTTGTGACTTTATTACTAGGTGTTATGGTTGTAATTAGGTTGAATTTAAAACAGTTTTAACACTTTTTTCTCCTTTTCTTAGTAAACAAATAGCTACACATAAGTATATATTTACGCGGACGGCTTTTAGCTTCGATTTGTACGTGACCCTTTATCTAGTTATTGTTGATCGATGCCTACAAAGGATTAAAAGATGACAGCATTCTCATACATATAGTGTAAATAGAGTTTATATTATATTATTATAACAACACTCGCTTTTACGACAAATTTCTTAATTGTCGAAATTATTTTACTTTGATTGGTTTTCTGCATTTTGTATACAATTACACCTTACTAGCATCACGCTCACTCTAAATAACGACAATGACAATAAGTAAAACAACAATACGGCGTTATTAAGCATTGAGCAGTACTTTTTGTAGGTGGTAGAGCCACGCTGAAGCTATTACTGGTTTCAGCATGTATGGGTCGGCTCGCCCGGGGTACTACCATCCACAGAAACACCCACGTGAAATAACAGTGCTTGCATTGTTGCGTTTCGTTTGGTCAGTGAAAGCGCCTGAGGCCCTCTCCTCTTCCCCCTCCCCCTCCCCCAAACCCAGGCTGGCAACACACTTGCAACTCCACTGGTGTTGCTAGTGTCTATGGACGGCGGTGATCACTTACAATCATGTGACCCGTCCGTTCGTTTGCCTCCTATAATATAAAAAAAAAACTTTCTAATTGCCCAAAATTAGTACAAGCTCTTTTGTTTATTGCTTTATTATCTAGCACGTGTTTATCTCGGCTATTAGGCTATCGTAAGGTTGTCATACGTTACAATAGTAGTTACTTACAAACTTTCAAGCTGTTAACATGGCGAGTGAAAGAAAATCTTTATGTGTTGACAAAAAAGTTTCTTTGATACTCTCAGTAGAGGTAGGAGAAATCATAAGTAATGTTGGAAAGCGTTTTGGGTTTAGACGCTATTCCGTGTCTACTTCATGGATGGATGAAGGAAAAAATCAAGCAGAGGAGGATGGCAAATCGGCTAAGAAATTTAAAAAAAACCCTTACTACGAAGACTTATTTTATTATAATATATATTATACATGTATATATTTATTTATCCATTTACTTAATAATAATAATAAAACTCATTATTGCACACACGTTGAAAATTTACAAAATTAGTCATCAGTTTACAATATGTGTACAGTTAGGCGGCCTTATCGCTTAGAGCGATTTCTTCCAGACAAACCTAAGGAGACATTTTATTTTCATAACTACCGGGTGGCAATATAAACAGACAAAAAAAGCAAAAACTATAGATAAAAGAAAAAGAAAAACAACAACAAAAAAAAAGAAATAACGCAATACAATAGTTATATTACGACAGCGAGAGGTAATGCCGGTGGAGACATTTCTGTTTTGTTTATTATAGGCACTACCTACAAAAGTTTTTGCTTAACATCGATACCACTGGTTAGCTGGAAGAAAATGCCTCATGGCATTAAGCTCGCCAGTGTAAAAATTAAAAGTGCAATAAAGAATTCATTCATTCATTCAAGACTTGGATCAAGCTATGCCACCATGCTTTTATAGACGGCATCAGAATTATACCAATTTTGTTTATTCTCCCATTAAAGTCAACTCACCATAACGCCACAAATTGCACTCTACCTTAAGTGTCGTTCTATAGAGGTTACACTGTATTCTAATCTGCATACAAATAGATTCGGGTGGAACGTTCTAGATTCTCGACTACTATGCCTGATAAGCCTGCCTAAGCACAGTACAATCCAAAAACAATGGCGACCACCGAGAGAGAAACTATCTATCGCCGGTCGCCACTGTCATGCTGTCCTGCGAAAAGCTGGATATGCACAGGCTGATCCCGAAACGCGACCCTCAGAAGCGAATCACTATGACGGGCTTTTCCGCCATATATATGGTGGTTGCGACCCAGTCAGGCTGTAAAACCCTACCATCCCGCTTTCGCCATTGTCTCGTACGTTATCCATCAGGGTGCACCACATGCAGGTGAGATTGGCTTGGGTGTCTCTAGTCGTATGATTTTATTCGATACCTCTTACACCCTTACTTACTCGATACTTTATATTTCTACTAGATTCGTCCGCGTGAAATAGTTACTTTGGGCTACGTTAAATATTTTTTTAATACGTACGTTAACTCTGATTTTCAAATATTCTTAATTGGTCGTCCTCTCCGATTAGTTTTAGCTTAACACTGAAATAATTTGGCAAATCGAACCAGTAATTCTTGAGATTAGCGCGTTCAAGAAATAAACTTTTCAGCATTATAATATTAGTATAGATACAGATAATAATCACTAATTTTTAGAAGCAATAAATTTATTCTTATTTTCCAGTTGGCGTGCATAGCTAACATTCTGGCCGGTGCGTGGAACCTTCCGCGCCACAAAGAAAGAGAGCCGGAAGATAATCTAATTTCCATGAGCATGGTGATGTTCTCTTCGTTGTCTCTTATTGGAAATATTGTTGTTCTCGTTGGCATTTGTCTGGTGAGTTTCAGAATAAATTAACAACTACTAGAAATTGATTGACGTGTTTACTTAGCAATGTTTTTAAAGAACATAACTTTAGTTTTTGCAAAGTCTGCATTTTTTATTCATAATCGTGGTGTAGACATTTTCCAAGCGCAAGATCACAAGAAAAAATACGCTTTTTGGCATAAAGCTGTATCTAACGGTTGTGATGCGCCTTTTTGCATTTAACACGCAATATTTCTAAGAAATCAATGTTTTTCCTTTTTTTTTAATTCTTTATTCAATTTTGGTCCTGAAAAAGTTTTTATGAACGTCAAAACTTTGCCAGCATATTGATTATAAAGAACACCTTCAAATAAATTTCTTATTCTAGATGCATTATCAAGTGCATTTAAAGCTTCTAGATGAAACTAAAACTGTTAATGCAGAGCGACCATGCATGCATAGACTCATAGTACAAAAGTTCGTGGTAAAAAAAGAATATAGAAAACCATCGACGAAATGCCATCACGATATTAGTCGACGAATGTCCGACGAAACTTTTAAGAAATTGTAGCCATAAGTATAGGAAATATATTAGTAGATTACACAGAAATTTAAAAAATGTTATCAAGCGTTATAGAGATTTATGGCATAATTGTGATGATAATTATGATATTATATTCTCAGAAGCGGCCAGGCAACTTACAACTGTCTATAGTGTTCAATTCAGTATTCATACTGTGCATCTTCCTGGTTGCGATCGTGACCTGCATGTTTAGAATGGAGCAATTCCTCAGCTATCCAGGAAATGTGGCTTTAGTAGTACTGGCGTTTCTTGCTGGAGCTGGTATGTAGTTAGCTTTATTTCTATGTGTGTTATTCTTCAGGCAGTATTTAACAAATGACTTCATTTTATCAAAGTATTAGATTTAAAACGAATTCAGTACATTCGTTCGGACATAGAGTGTCCATCAACATAAATTCTAATCCTTATGAAGAAGCCGAAGTTTTCGTTGAAGAAATACATCGTGTTGAAACCATAACATTGTAGTAGGAATTTATCTAAACCTGTCTGGTTACCAGTCTTAAGTTATATTTTTGGTAGGTGTCTTTTTTATGTCATAGTTGGCTAACGAACAGGTGGGTCACCTGATGTTAAGTGATCACCACCGTCCATATACCGTCTTCTAGTAGCCGTATTTGAGAGACAGTTTCCTTCTAGGTTTAGTGTATTTACCATCTTAGACCGCAATGTTATTTGACATCAAGTGACATAGTAAAATTTGTAAAGTTTAAAAATATTGCAGAAACACCGACATGTAAATGGAGAAAAATAGTTTGATTTAGAGTTAAAACATACTTATTTGTTTTCGTGTGACCTAAAAGGAAATTTCATTTCTGGAAGAAAATGCTTTTGTAGTACACCTGAAGACAAATGTTTAAGTATTTCTATTTGAGTTTTTGGCGGGATCTTGGTCTGTCATGTAGAGGATTTTATTTTTATTCATAATCTTGTGTTACTTGACTCTATATTGTGTAAAATTGGTGGTGTTTTACGTAATATAGTTTGTTTATTGTGCATAAGTGAAGTGAATGGAAAATAATACCACGGACCATGACTTCTGAGATGCCACGAAAATTCCATGGAAAGCTCTAACTATTTGGCCACCATCTTGTTAGTTCATTGAAATTATATTAAGAAACTTGTAATATCGATGCTCACTTGACAATGGCAGTGATGGTCTACTAGAAGACCGATTACCGAAAATGGAATAGAAGAAGAACTTGTAATACTATTAACTACTTGACAATGGCAGTAATAATCTAAAAGATTGGTTGCCAAAAATAAAGTTAAAAAAAAGTATTTCTATTTTGAATCACGATGTTACCAAATATAAAGTTGAATGGGATAAGGGTAAGAAGATGATGATGATGTTACCAGATATCAAGTCATATAGTGGAACGTATTAACCCACTTTAAAAGTTCCTTCACTCAATTGTAGATGCCGGAACCAGAAGATAGTAGCTTGATAAAAGAATATCAATTGAAGAACAGTCCCAAAATTACTCAGGTGATATCTTCAAAAACGAATTAAAGGTTTATCGCAATACTTTTCTCCTTCGAAAGATCCATCTCGTTGTGTAATACCATGTTATATTATTCAAAACGCGGTCGCGGATTCTCAATTCCTACTCATATAAGTGAACAAGAAGCCTCGATACATATCATAAATGTAATAAACTAAAATTTGCTCGCGTCTTCACTGGCGTTAATTTAGTTTTGGTCTATCTATAAAGAACATAGGTGTTCGCGACAGTTTAGAGTGATGTGTTCATAAATAATGTGTGCAAAGTAATTCATAATAGATTTAATATTGTATTACGTAGATTTATATAGTGCATAGATTTATAGTATAGTTTAATAGTTTAAAATAGTATAAGTTCTTAGTTGTAAGTACAAATGTAATGTTTTTGTATGTAAATAAATAGAAAGCGAAGGATGACTCATCGCCATACCGCCCCGCCTGTATAGTGAGTTAGGACACAATGAGCGCTTTGATTGGCGGGGCACCGCCAGCGTGCGTAAGCGGTGCTTTGTCCCGAAATTGTGCCTGAGAGCGACCTCAAAAACCGGCGCGGGCGGTATAGATATCCTGTTTTGTACGAGTCGGCAACGCGAGCACATCCTTCGCTGCTCTACTAGCAACAAGTCTTTTATTGCAAGAAAACCTGAACATTCTTCAACTTCAACTTCGATCTCATCAAGCCA
>MU160153.1:13153-34361 GCA_015888305.1 Antheraea pernyi | reverse complement strand
CATGATTACATCGAGCGGGTTTCAACGTTATCAACTCATCGTGTTACAAATGGGAAGAAACGTCAACGACGAACTTTCCGTCAATTCGAACGAGAAGATCCATCAAAAGTATTACATAGTAAATTAAGCAAGGCATATAAAACGCCGATAGTTAAAAATCCATCGAAAAAGGCGGATGATAGAAAATCTCATGTGAGCAAACAGAAGAAACCCGAAGTACATGAGAACATAATTAAACTTGAGAAGTCTAACTCCAGCGCGCACAAATTACACTGTGTGAGACATGTGAAGAGATTGTCTATAGACTCTACGGTGAAAACTCAACGTTCCTCATCTATTAGGAGACGTATGTGTGTTAATAAGGGTTTCGACGAAGTCAAAGTTCGACATGCTCATGACACCAAATGGGATACAACGGCAAACGTCGTGCCGCGGTTTCGTCAAGCGGCAATACATCCGCCACCGCGCACACGTTACGAGGGATCCTGAGCAGACCGATCATCAACGGACGACAATCGCGAACGCTAGAGTTCTACAGCTACAAGAGCTGCGGCGGGAGTGTGTTCGCGACAGTTTAGAGTGATGTGTTCATAAATAATGTGTGCAAAGTAATTCATAATAGATTTAATATTGTATTACGTAGATTTATATAGTGCATAGATTTATAGTATAGTTTAATAGTTTAAAATAGTATAAGTTCTTAGTTGTAAGTACAAATGTAATGTTTTTGTATGTAAATAAATAGAAAGCGAAGGATGACTCATCGCCATACCGCCCCGCCTGTATAGTGAGTTAGGACACAATGAGCGCTTTGATTGGCGGGGGACCGCCAGCGTGCGTAAGCGGTGCTTTGTCCCGAAATTGTGCCTGAGAGCGACCTCAAAAACCGGCGCGGGCGGTATAGATATCCTGTTTTGTACGAGTCGGCAACGCGAGCACATCCTTCGCTGCTCTACTAGCAACAAGTCTTTTATTGCAAGAAATACTGAACATTCTTCAACTTCAACTTCGATTTCACCAAGCCATCGCTATAGTTGTGAGTCAATCGGAGGTGGCTCATAATAGGTATATTCTTTCTGGATATTCCTACCGTGTAGTCTATTCAGGTCTTCTGGTCCAGACCACGTCTATGCAAAATTTTACAATAATCAGCTTAGCCATTAGACGTAAAAGTGTAACATAGTGGTAGGGTTTTAAAGCCCGACTTTGTTGCTACCACCATGTAGCGAAAAAGCCCGTTATAGTGATTTGTTCTGCGCGTCGTGTTTCGGGATGAGGGGATATCCAGTAGTAAATGACTTTCGCCGTGGCTCGAGTACCAGTGAGATGATTAACACTGGTCACCTCTGGACACGAACGGAAGCTGTTCGCTCACGCAGGCTGGCATGACAGCGGCGACCGGCGAGGGTTAGCGTATCTCTCGGTAGTCGCCATTGTTTTTGGATTGTACTGTGCTCACCATCAGGCACAGTGCAGTCACTTTGCTGTGCTATAATTTGAAAAAAAATACAAACATATTTAGACAATCGCATTTATAACCAACTTGCTTGCAGATAACAATTAGCAGCATGCGAACAACTTAAGTTACAATACTATAATTAATAATAAATCATAGCCTATGTCACTCAGAAAGAACATAGGTTCATACTAGTGAAAGAATTCTTTAAAACATGAACGACAAATGTTTCAAAGATCAACTCCTACAACTAATTCTGTTTCTTCATAAAATTGGTACATTAATATATAATTTTGTTCACAGCCTATTCCATGTACTATTTGACTATGGTGAACTCTTTATATCGAATTATGAAGATGTCTTACGGCGAAAGTGCTCTCCCTATATGAAAGAGATAACTGCTATATACCAAAGTGCCTTGCTTCTGACACGAGAAACGAAGAACCGGCTAAATAAATTTATATTATACTGCCAGAGCGATGACATGTCCCAATTGAAAATGTAATTCAGCTTGCGTGTTGCGAATATTGTGATATTGTGCTTTATAAAAATGATTCATTAATAAATTTGTATCAATTGTTGAGGTTTTTTGTCATCTTGTTAAAATTTTGCACTTTCTACTATCAAGTTTTGATTCCATTTCAACAGTTATCAGTTGCCGAAGCACACTTATAAGTTTGTATTACTTGAAGGTAGTAAGGCGAGTTTTTTTTTTATAGTAGCACGACAAAATGACTGCACTGTGCCTGATGGTAAGCACAGTACAATCCAAAAACAACGGCGACCACCAAGTGACACATTATCCATCACCGGTCGCCGCTGTCATGTCGGCCTGCGAAAAGCTAGATATGCACAGGCTGATCCCGAAACGCGACCCGCAGAAACGAATCGCTATGACGGGCTTTTTCGCCATATACATGGTGGTTGCGACCCAGTCAGGCTGTAAAAACCCTACCACCCCGCTTTCGCCATTGCCTCGTTTACCAAGAAATTGTCCCTAATGTGGTCCCATCACAGTGTTCTCCTACACGGAAAAGTCTAAAATGAAAATTAAAAATACTTTATTCAGTTTAGATCCTAAGAAGGTACTTATGAACGTTAAAACTACCACCGGTTTCTAAAACAACCCAGTCATTGAGAAGAAGCGGCAAGAAACTCGATATGGTCCGTCTTTTGTACACACATATATTTAAAATACATTACACGTTACAATTGTTTTTAGTGGATACACAGAGAGAAGTTAAAACAAAACCATCTTTTGATACCAAAACCCACTTAACCCGCTTAAACTTACAGTCCGGCAAATCAATAATATACTTTGGGACGTTGTTATAAAACTTACTTACACAAAAAATTAAAAAAATCTCCAAATAATACAATTTTACAAATAACTTATAAAAGATACAGAAATTACTGTAATACGCTCTTAAAAAAATCAAAAATTTCATATGAAAAGCAGGAAATTTCTAATTGTAAATGTAATGTAAAGCAACTTTGGCAAACTATTAAAAGAGTAGCATTTCCGCCTAAACCAAAGAACGATGCTATAGATTTGATATCAACCTTTAACCAACAATCTCAGGTTAATCCACTAAAAGCATTGTTGTATAATGTATTAGAAATATATGTAAAAAAAAATGAACCCGATCGAGTTTCTTGCCGGTTCTTCTCGATGACTGGGTTGTTTTCCGAACCGGTGGTAGTCTTTGACGTTCATAAGTGCCTTATTAGAGCCTAAACTGAATAAAGTATTTTTGATTTGATTTGATTAATGATATTAATTCATACTTCGCCAATATAGGTAAATCACTAGCAGAAAGGATAAAGGCAGACAATAGCTTGAACCCTATCTTTAATTCTTGTCCCTTATCACCTAAATCGTTTGTTTTTCTTCCGACAGATGAAACCGAAGTTGAAATTTTAATATCAAACCTAAGAGATAATTCATGTTCGGCCCGTAGTAGCATCTCTGGCTTAGTCCTTAAAAGATACAAAAATGTTTTGGTAGGTCTTCTCACGTATATCTGTAACCTTTCATTTACAACAGGTATCTTTCCTAGTGTCCTAAAGTCCTCTGTTATAATACCTATCCATAAAGTCGGTAATAAAGATTGCATCAACAACTATAGGCCTATTTCTATCCTCCCAACCATATCAAAAATTTTTGAAAGATTATTAAATTCCAGACTGGTCAAATATTTAGAATGCAATCAAATACTTTCTGCAAATCAATTTGGTTTTCGTAAAAATAGATCGTGTGAAGATACTTTATTAGAATTTACAGATTATATTGTGACTTCAATAGATAAACAGTATAAGACTTTAGCCATATTCTTAGATCTAGCAAAAGCTTTTGACACTGTTTCAGTTCCAATTCTTATTAATAAATTGGAACAAATAGGGGTTCGAGGTACTCAGCTAAAATTATTTGCCGATTATTTATCACAGAGAACACAATGTGTTAAAATAGATAACTTTATTAGCAGTGATCTGCCTGTTACTTACGGCGTGCCTCAAGGCAGTATTCTCGGACCTACTCTTTTCCTTATTTACATTAATGATTTATGTAACCTCTCCCTACCCTATGGCAAAATATTAACATTTGCAGATGACACCACTTTGGTCTTTTCAAGCGAGTCATGGGGTGAAGCCTTCACACATTCGCAAAATGGATTAAACACTGTGATGCAATGGTTAAATGAAAATTTATTAACTTTAAACATTGATAAAACCAAATATATAGCTTTTACTCCTTTAAACTATAAAAACCCTCCTTATAATCATCTTTCTTTATCCGCACACTCTTGTCTACTTCAAGATACTTCTGTTTGTTCCTGTATTCAATTACAGCGCGTCAACACTGTAAGATATTTAGGTATTAAAATAGACAGTTCCCTCTCTTTCCAGCCTCATATTGAACTTCTTACGTCTAGAGTTCGTAAACTTATTTTTATATTCAAAAATCTACGACACATTGGAGATTCAAAAATGATTAAATCAGTATATTTTGCCATCTGTTTGTCAATTATTACATATTGTATCACATCCTGAGGTGGGGCCGCTAAAACTACCTTAATAAAATTAGAGCGTGCTCAACGAGCAGTTTTAAAAGTAAGCTCGTTTTTGCCGTTTAGATTTCCTACAGTTAAACTGTATAGCATATCGAATGTTCTTACTGTAAGACAACTTTTTCTCCAAAAAACTATCCTTGCCATACACCGTCGAATAAAGTATGATCCTAATATTCATTTCGGTAAAAGACGTAAGCATCATGTATGTCAGACGATCTCACTCCGTCTACAATTTTCACATAAATTTTTCTGCTTTCTTGGTCCTCATATATATAACCAGATTAATTCTATTCTTCAAATTTATCATTTAACTAACCAAAAAGCAAAACGCATTATTCATAATTGGTTACTAGCACTTTCATACAATAATACTGAAAATCTATTATCTATAGTTTCATAAGATCCTTGTTGATAAATTTACTGTTTCTAGCAAAAGTAATAAGAATACAGCTCCATTCTAGAGAACGAGAGTCTGGAGATCTGTAGTTCAGGTCTTTGAACCTTTTTCAGACTTCAGACCTCACATTAATTTGCACTATAAATTTACTGTTCTGTAAAATGTATACTATTCCTTTTTTTGTTCACAAACAATATTGTATAGCTGTAAGAATCTAATTGTGAGGTCAAATAAATAAATTTATTATTTAAAATTTATTTATAAAATATTTTGCAGATTAACGTGAAATGACCACAACCGATCGTGCAAAGTAACAAGCGAAAGTGCAAAGTAACGTCCACTATTATATTTAATTACGAATTTCCGCAAAATAACGCTTTTTCAATCAAAGATCCCTTTTCTAACCACGTTACGGGGTTAATGATCAAAATCCTTCCTTAGCTCTTGCGTACAGTGTAAAAGGAACCAGCAAACAAAATTTCACAGCCCTAGCCACACTAAGTTAGGCTATGCGTTTATATGTCAATCAGCCAGTAAGTTGTAATTATTTTATACATATAATTAAACTAGCGGGCCCGGCAGACGCTGTTCCGCCCTGAATATAAAAAAACCTTGACAAATTATATACTAAAACCTTCATGAATCATTGTATCCACTGGTAAAAATCGCATGAAAATCCGTTGAGTAGTTTTTGAGTTTACCGCGAACTGACAGACAGGCAGACGCGGAGGAGGACTTTGTTTTATACTATGTAATGATATATCATTCAAAGGAATAAATTTAGATGATATGCCAGTGCTGAGTCACAGTAAGGATAATGCTGCTTAAGTAGGTACTCTTGTCAGAAGTAAATTTATAAAGAACAGTTCAGACTTTAATTCACATTATAACCATATAAACTAAGTTTGTCATTCTCAAACGAATTATTATCTATTTCTCACATCACTTTTTGGGGTGTAAGGGGTGTCGAATAACATCTAACACTTGAGACACTCAAGGCAACCTCACCTGCACGTGGTGCACCCTGCTGAATAACGAACGAGGCAATGGCGAAAGCGGGGTGGTAGGGTACTACAGCCCGACTGGGTCGCAACCACCATGTATATGGCGAAAAAGCCCGTCATAGTGATTCGCTTCTGCGGGTCGCGTTTCGGGATCAGCCTGTGTATATCCAGCATTTCGCAGGCCGGCGTGACAATGGCCACCGGCGATGGATAGTGTGTCACTCGGTGGTCGCCATTGTTTTTGGATTGTACTGTGCTTACCATCAAGTACATGGCAGTCATTATGCCGTGCTACTAAAAAAAAAAAAAAAAACTTCGCTCTTCCAAAATACGTAATTATAGAGATGGACTACTGTTACCAAGAATACTCTTAAATAATGAATTTCGACATAAAGAGTATCATGTTTCTCAGACAACATATACCTACTTAACATATTTTAATGCGTTGTGATTCTCTAAATTTTCTCATGTCATATTGATCCGAATATGGGATGTAAAAAGGGATTAAAAAACTCAACTAAACCGCTATAACATTAATGTTTATTTATAATTATATACGAAATGCGTTTAACAAAGCGTTTCATACAATTTTCATAAACATCAAAATTCACTATAAAATTAAATTCAATCCGCTTTTGTAAATAATTGTCACGACATATAAAGCTTTAATAATTGATATATTGTAGTATTGTAAATACCCATTCACGAGAAGTGTTACGCTGTAGTTTTTAATCTTACCTCTATATCTAATTTAATTATAGATTGTATATATAATGCGTTACAAACACATAAAATATATTTAAAAATAAGCTTCGTTGGTCATTTTTTTAAATTAAAAAAACACCGTCGACCTAATGGGCCTTTGCAGCATCACGGGAATTATTGTGACCTTATGGCAACAAGCTAAGTGGCTGAACCTCAGCTTGGGCTGTTGCCTTGATTGCAACATCGCGACTTATTAATCTGGCTAAGCTAAGCAAATCTACTCATAAATAGTGAGTTAGTGATACACACATGTATACCAGCACGTGTAACTAACGAACTCAAATATATATTTTGTATATATCAACTCGGCAAACTAAATTAACCAAGTTCGAAAAATTAGGGAACAAAATAAAACCCTTCCACCATTTGTGTACATACCTCTTTGTGTGTGAGCACTTATAATCTGTGTGCGATCTGTGTTGTGTCTTCTTTGGTATCGACACATAGAATTAATGATTGATAAACGAGTTACAAAAAATAAACAAAAGATATATTAGAAAACTAGCTGTGCCCGCGACTTTGTTCACGTGGAACCTTATGTAAAAACAGTGATTAATAACGTATTTAGTCCATTTGCTTATTTACTTTTCTCTCATACTTAAGTCGCGGCGCCATTACAATTACAATAACTTTTGATAGAGTGATTTTAATTAAACAAAGACTAAGTTACCAGTACTTTAGCAATGATGCGTGTTCATACAAACAGACAGATATACATATAGACAGACATACATTTCTAAAAATGATTGAAATGTATTCTATTACTTATTCCTGACACCTGCAACATTTTTTTTTCACGAAAATCAAAAAAAGTACAAACATTAAATTTACATTCTTAATATATGAGGCATATAAAATCAAAAACAGCTAAGTGCATAGAGACCAAATTTGCAGGAAACGAAAAAAATGTTTATCTATTCTCAGAGTTGGAGTTTTACTTATATTGAAAGTTTCAATTTTAGGGAGTGGCATATGCTATTGATTTTGCCTGCCTATGGCCATCAGCTCTAAAAGAGAAGTTCAAGAAATTAAAAAATGCGATAATTCCTTAACTGTATTTTATTCTTACTTTACTTCTTATTTGATGACTTGGTTGTACTTAAATGTATTTGATCCCAAAATCAATTTTAAAACGAAAATTAAAAGGCTTTAGCTGTATTTTATTTCTTGTAGGAATTAAATGGTGATTTGCAACCAATAATAGGCTAGATGGCTCCATACTCAGTTCATTTTTAGAACTTGTGGCACTTAGCTGTCTTTGATTCTATATGCCTCATATGTATCTATAGAAGTGGCAGGAGAAAAGTTTAAAAATGAAATTGCAAATGAAGCGATGATGTTCGGACAGCGCGCCGATCGATGTAGCTTCGATTTCTAGCAATTAAACCAGAGGCTAAAAGAATACATCATGGTGAAGCCATAGCATGGTGGCAGGGTTTCTCTAAGCCCGCGTGGCTACCTACCACCCTCAGGTTGAAAATCTGTCACCAAGTACCAATAGCTGTATTCCTGAAACTGCACTTAACAGTCAGTCCTTCTAGATTTAGGATGTGTACCATCTAAGACGACATTGTTACTTAACATAAGAGATTGTGGTCAATTGCATCTATGAAGTATAAAATATTATGTAGGGATTAATTAAAGCAAAGTATAAATAAAGATTTCCAAATTTATAAACGAACCATCCATAATAGCAATTAGAATCGATCATACCAGATATTGATTCCTGCTGATGAAATTGAAGTGGAAGTGATATTACGTACTTGACTTCGAAGTATTATCCCTTGTAAAGACCCTGTTGTTTTAAATAGGAACGCATATCTAATTCTTTGTATTTTACTGTGGGACGATTAATTTATTTATGGTTATTGACTACTTATTCACTATGAATTTGACCCAGGATCAAATTCCCATTAAAATTCGCTATAAAAGGTGGCCGGAGGTTAGAGCATTGGACATTCGTACATAGATCATTAGATAATTGTATTACTATATGCCCTTTTTAATGTATAAAACCATATCTTTTAAAATCCTTAACGTGCAACTTTACATCGTTTTGTATACGTAATGGACGGTCATTTCACGAATACGATATAATGGACATTCTGCTGTCGAGATTTATTCTCATACTACCGCCATCTAGTGATGAAAAAGGAACTAAATTTACATCGGCATTTCAAACCGCCATCTCGCGAACTACGCCAAGGAACTCTCTTCGAATGAGGCGTATGTTCAGTGAATGGGTTTTTACAAGAATTATAGATTAACAAATTTATCGTAAAATACACACGAGTACATTTTTTTAAATAAGTGGTTTTGTTATTAAATTTTGCTAAAATGATTATACACTGCTATACGTTATATCCGTGCGTATTTATATAAAGATTCACAAAATTTTAGGAAAAAATATAAGAATGCCCTCAACACGTAAAGTCCTCGTCAATCTTTTTGGCCGTTCTGAATTTAATACAAAACAAAGTTAATAAATTATCATAGGAATTTTAAATTAGCCTTCATTTATTCTTAACATACTCCGTGCTGAACTATTTTTGTCTTACATATCCTTCAGGCTATTTAATATTTTGACAAAAAATAGATGAATTATCATACAATATTACATTACAACATCATACATAACATGACATAAGTAAGTAATTCGTTTTTAGTAGTTATCAAATCGTGTACCACCGGTGGGACATGTGGCTTATAGATAAAGTGTAATGTGTACCACTGATGGTACATGTGGCTTATAAATGACGTGTAACGTGTACCATCGGTGGTACATCGATGATATAAATATAACGCATATGTATACCTAAATTCATGTTCTACGCGTCTATATTTAGAACGGTTAAAAAAATTGACTAGGACTGGAAGGAATTTAATTATAAGGGTTTTCTCATATTTTAATTAAAGACAAGCAAATATGTCAAATGTAAATATTATAAACAAATATATTTATTTATATAAAAAAACGATATGTATATTTTATCAAAAGATTGAATTACTTTAGGATATTTTTTTTTTATTCTTCCCCTGTTTTAAAATCGGACTTACTTATATTAAAATAGTACATTTATCAAATAACATTCTGTAAATAAGACATTTTAATGTGATATTCAAAAATATATATGTATACAAACACACACACATGTGCGCGCATAAATACAAAGCGCGATACATACGTTCACAGATAAATAATTATATTAAAAGAAAAAAACACCTGCATCTTGTAATAATAAAATATGTGTTTATAAAATGTTATATGGCAAAAAAATGTATACATGTTTATCATTATAAAATATAAATATCTCATACATACATCATTCATTCATTCATTCATTAAAAATAATTACTTATCAACTCCGTGATTCAATTGTTATGTAAATTATAGCTAACCACCAATAATTACATATTTCGCAAGAGCAATTAATTAAAATATGTACTCTATCGCCGGTTGTTAACAACGGTTATTATCATTTACCGGTCCGATGTGAATCAGATATCCTTGTGCGTAAATATTTATAAAAATGGAGACGCTTCCGTTGTCCGTTTCCCAAATAAGAAGTGAGTGAGTCAGCGTGTTCGTAACGTTGAGTGAATAGAATTAACCTCGCACTAGCATTTTATACAAAAACAAGAAATAAAGTAATAAAGAAACTTGTGTGGTTTTATGAAACCATTATGCAAATGAAACTTGTTTTCGGATCGTAAGCATTTGTCTGAAAATTTTCGGAAAATAATTCAAGGGTATCAAATCTTAACTTAATAATTGGAAAATGGGAAAGATAATGGAAAATCAACAGTAGAGAAGATATCCAACTATAAATTTTAGTTTTAGAGTACAGAATACATAATAAATACAACCATTCAGATGATAGACGCATTTTAAAAACTGAGCACAATATTTATTTAAATCATTTTGAATTGCGCCATGGTTACCGCCATATTGGCCTTGGCTTCTCTGCCGAGCGTCTTTCATTTTACCCGTACTCCGCGACCAGCGACATGTACTGTAATGCGACATGCGACAGATGGAAGCAAAAATTTAAGGCGATAGAAAAAAGTTTCATTTTAAAAGAAAAAGTTGTAAGTACATTCTATTTAAATTCATAATTATTGTATTTTATAATAAAACGGCCGTGAACAATAAAAAGCTTTACTTGAATGAAGGTTATTGTATATTATTATTATTGTATTGTATAGTGTACTACGCTTACAAAGTGAGTATTATATTTGCTTTGCTAAATGTTGGTTCCGACTGCTATACATATGTAGCTACCAAGTATCTCATCCTCTTTGGTAGACAACTTTTGTATGTATTGTAAATAGAACCTCGTTCAAACAAATGAACGATCGCGTCTCTATCGATACCTTATTATATGATCATATAAATAAACAATCTATTTCAGCACTCCGGGTATTATTATTACGTTGTCCGTATCATCTTATAGTAGTGAGCCCGAAGCTCCTACATTTGGTAGCTCCGACGGAAAATGTTCAGAAGTCAGTAAAAGCTCCTACACATATAAATTTTGTAAAACAATATAACATTTGGAAATATACATGTGCTACTGCTTTGCTCTGGCGAAATACATAATAGCCGATTTAATGATTCTTATATCGTGAATAACGAAAAAAAGTGTATACTTTCAATGTGCGTTCGAAGTGTAAGTTTATTTTGGATTCATAATTATAATATAATTATTATAATAATCATATCTTTGGGATAATTATATTTTAACGTACGTTTTTTGACGTATTTGCTTATCAAGTTATAGCATTGGACACATCGAACTATGAACTAATTAAAGCGACAGACCTATTATTGTCGTTATTATAATTATGTATGAGTATATTATCTATGCACATATATGCACCTAATCTATTTAAAACTATAATTTATAACGATTAAAAAAACATTTCAATTTTATATGGTTACTAACAAATATTGATAAGGTTTATAAGAACGATCTTAAACTATTACCATGACAAAGAGAACAAAGTCTATGAAAATACAGTTCAGTATTGCCAATGTACATTAAACAAATTGTAAATTAAATTTCAATGAATTTAAAACGTAAGTCTAACGGAATCCGATTACATTTTGTATAACATAATTAACGAATTTCTGTATAAAAAAGTACAAAAATACGGGTATTTATAATTTGCTATATACTTGTAACTAATTTCGGATCTTGTAGTGCTTTGGATTAAAGAATCATAGACCCCTTTTCCCGTAAATGTAAAAAAATATTTGTATATTTAGAAATATCAATAAAATGACTTTCTATGGTAACGCAAAAAAATAAACAAACTAAGATAAACTTTTGATAATTTGTAAACCTTTCCTCAGACGCCCCGGATTCCCCTTATACCCTTGTCACATTATATCACACTTTATAATAAACTATAATATCAATGCGAATAACTAAAAGAAAAAATCCTAACTTACAAACAATTTCATAAATATAAAATAAAAAAACAACACACGATTAGGAACACGCTACCATTGGTCGTATTGTTTATGACGTCATTATGTTAAAATAATTCCACGATATTACAGTGTCAACAGTTTCTATATGTCTATTGATAAAAAATAAATGTAACAGCTGCACGTGAAAAGAGTTTGTACGCAAAATGACGGTGCATTCTCGGTACTTCAAAAATGTATTTTAAAGTTAAAGGATCATTTGATCCATAACGAAAAAAAAAATTATAAATAAAAAAGCATCAGTTAAAATATTTCTTATAAGATAAAAATTGACAATAAAGTTGGATAATACAAATCTATAACAGTGTTAAATTATAGAAATATTATTTCAAATGTATCACGCGATAAACAATAATAATGCTGACTTACTTCTAATGAATGGAAGACAGTTCCACTTTAATTTAAAGTTAAACACAACACAGACACAACCAGCAATCTTAGACATTTGAGTTTGTACAAACGAATATAAGTCAATAGTTCATTTACGCTAAGTCAAATTTGCAAATTATACACATATTGTGTAAAACCTCCATAAATCGAACTTACTTCCATTGCTCGATATCTAAGCAGTCGATCGATAAATCAAAGTAACCAATATTTCCTTATATTTCAATACATATTTAAAAAAAATATATAACTGATTTCTTTATCGTCAACAAATAAATATTTGAATCAATAATTACAATTAATATACTCTACAACTACAAAGAAATATATAAAGTACCGGACTTTAAAAATATTGCCCACAACATCCAAATACTTCCTACCATCATTTATTCTAAATATTACATAAGTCTGCAACAAGAATTGTTATTTATATCAATTCTGTAACTCTAAATTTGATAGTATATAATCTCTCAATCTGATACCAGACCTCCGTCGGTATTTGAGAAGTTGTATATTAACCATATTTTAGTAATTTTCATTGTTTTTTTTTTAATATCTACGAAACCGCATTCAACCTGACAATACGATATTATATATTTCATAAGTGTGTACCCTTAGATTAAGCCCTTCTAGACATAAACACAACTTACATTGTTCTTCTACATTCAAAAAAAAAATGTTTCAAATATATTGCAAACTTAATCTCAAAGTAACTTTGTCGTCAAAAACAAAATCATAATTCTTTTAACCCCATAATACTCACATGAGTAAAACACAACGAACCTTTCCAAAAATTGTTCTACTTAATTAAAACAGCAAGAATAATTAACCGTTTCAATTACATATTTTATATTTTAATACGCACATGAGTAAAACACAACGAACCTTTCCAAAAATTGTTCTACTTAATTACAACAGGAAGATTTTAATACTTCCCAATAATAATAATAATAACGAAACCATATTTAATAAATTAGAAGTTTGTACAAATGAGGTAATCATTCATAGAACACAATTCGATAATTGACCTACCTACAAAAAAAACTAACTTGATTTTTCTCGCGACTCCGTTGAAGTTCGATTTAATAAGGTTCTACTGTATATACAACAGAAATGACAATTTAAGCGCAAGATATCACAACCCGTAGGAATCATAATAAATAACAGTTTGTATAAACCGATTACAATAACATAAACCTGACAAAATACGTTACTTTTCATTCGAGTATGAAACACTTCCATTTAGTTAACTTCAATCTTGGTCCATTATTATCTCCCAATATAAAATCATAGCAACACGTTATCACTTAGTATGATTGCTTGAAAAATCTTCCAAAATCCACATACAAGTTTTGTATAAAAAATGTAATTCGAAACGAATTTTCGAGTTTTAATATAATTTTGTTATCAAAATGAAATATGTCGTGCGAAGCTTGTAGTTTCTAAATAATGAGATCAAATTAAAACAGTTATAAAAGCCGAAAAGACGTTTCAATTATAGTTCGAGTTTTAATATAATTTTGTTAAAAAAACGTAACATATAGTGCGAACCGTGTAGTTTCTAAATGAGATCAAATTAAAGCAGCTATGAAATCGAAAAGACGTTTCAATTTATACATCGAGTTTTAATATAATTTTATTATCGCAATGAAACATTTCCGAAATGTGTTGTACAAACGATTTAGTCTTTAAATAATGAGATTAAATTAAAACTATTTCATCCCTAAAATTGTTTCATTTCATGAAGAGTTAAATTATTTATTTATAATTCATTGTAGATTTTAAAAGATATTATTTAAGATATGTATAATTCTATCTACATTTCAACGTGTTCTATTAATTAATATAATTCTCGTACCTAATTCGATTACTACAGTAAAACATGGACTATAATATTTCAATATACCACATCTACCATTATAATATTAGCAGGTTATTGTGAAACTTGATAGAATTAGTAAAAGAACAATATTATTTAAAAAAAATATAAAATTTATAATAAATCGAATAAAGATATTATCAAGCTCTTATGGGAATGCAATTTATATACGAATAATTGATAAAGATATATCGGATATTTATTCGTTTAGATTTTCTTTATGGCAGTGTTTACTAGATTTTAAGATCACAAAAAAAACTTATTCACGTATCGAAAATAGTTAATCTATCCTATATAGTATGATCATTTGATTATGTTAGTAATTACTGCAAGACATTAAAAAAAATCAATTGTTACGGTCGCCAAAAAAAATCAAATGATCAAAACAATAGTAATCTCAAAATATGCCATTCAAATGCTGACTGCAAAATCCTACTTTTTTCCTTGATGATTCTCGGAACATTCTTAAGTGGTTACTTACGATGGATATATTCTCTTGATTCCTCTTTACAACACCCCGTCTTCGTTGATAGATATCAAATAACTCCTGATAACGACGATATAATACAAGTTCTCCACTGCAAAACAACATATTTAATGTGATACCTAATTAATATTCCGCTAAAAATTAACCATAAAACCCAATATCCTAAAAGTTTCTCAAACTTCCCATAACAAAAAAGGTAACCTCGTCATGGCAACTTAAATTCAATTTTTTTGGAAATACGTTGGTACTGCAATAGCATTTCCCATAGTTTCAAACCCTCGCGATGTTTTCCTTCACCGTCAAATGGTACAAACTACCATTTCATACTAGTAAATGTAGGTGCAGTTTAAGAAATCACCATTCAACTACAAGAATTTCTCAAATACCAATAAACTAATCTACTTAATTTTTTTTATTCCAATACTTAGTTACATCCACGACTAGATTGTCAATAAAATTATTTAGTTATTTCATAGGACGTAGTGTATCACCTGAATTAATTCTGGGTTATGTTTTAGTTTTTCTTGTGTTCTCTTTTCTTTATCTAATCCTTTTACAGTTTTTAAAATATCTATATTATATTATATTATATTCAACTTTACTACAATACTCCTATAGAAAAACACAATATGTAAATAATACTTGAAAGTCCTATATATGTCAGATAAAATCTTGTTAAAATTGGTTTAGTTCTTTCGTAGTTTAGTTCAGGCTAAGAACAGACACCTTCAGTTTCATTTATATTAAGTTTATGTACATCATACTGTTCAGTTTATCAAACATCCTGCACAGCGAGGCCAGATATTGATAGTGAAAGGACTATAACAAAACCGACATTGTGCTTTTATTTGGCATGCTGAGTTTCAGAATCTGCCAACACAATATCAAGTTATCTCATCATCTTCGACGTAGAATTAGATCCTATCTCTTAGAAGTCAATTACTTTCGACCATCAGTTTCCACAATTTACTGAACTGTTCATAAGAATATTTGTTTATAGTATGATCTAAATTTTAAGTTTCAAATATCTTACCCAAGAACAATATCTGAGCGATCACGTGCGAGGCGTTCATGTGGAACAACGTCTTCAAAAATCCAATAAGGAAGAGCACCAGAAATAAAATCCAGAAGATGCAGTACTTCTTCATTATGCTGCTTTTCTCCTGTTTATAAAAAAAATGGTATTTAAAGATAGATAGGGTTGATATTTGGTATTGTAGTAGACAGTTAGAGCCTAATTTCTAAGGATATCTGCATATAAGTATATGTAGTCTACAGCAGAATTTCTCAACTTAGACCACAAACTTGCCCTAGGAATTCCACGCACAAAATCAAGGTAAAACCATACAGCACACTTCACTATTGGTTGATTAGTGTAAATCTCAGTACAAATTGGGAGGTCGACGTTGAGTTTTTTTACTAAAGGCTGCTTTACAGAAGGACTAGTAAAAAGTACTCTGAACTGGTAAGTGTGCATAAAAATAACAACAAATTTTAAGGAACTGACAGAACATACTAATATTACTAAGAGTGTTACTCGATTATTTCTACCTATAACAGCAACCCCTGAATTGTGTTAGATTTGTAGATACAAGTAAGGACAATTCATCTGATTTGATGTTAAATATTTTCAAAGATGAACGCGTGTTAATAATACAAATGGGTTTAACATTTAAATATGGCTGCAGGAATATCCTATATATTAATACGTGAAGCGTTTTTTGGATCCCTTTTTAACGGAATTGGGCGAACGGATGAACGTGAAACTTGGCATAGTTAAAGTTTATATGGAGGAGAAGTGCAGAAAGCTATTTATTTTATATAAAATGTATTAGAAGTACATTAAATTAATTAAAATATACATTACTCACACTACTGCTTCAATTTTACACAACATATACACACATGTAAATAAAAAAGACATATTGACATCTGTCAATAAAGGACTTCAAAAAAGGTTTTGAAGGAGGTTGCTATGCTCGACTGTATGTATTATTTTACTCTTACGTTCCAATTACCCTTTTTCATTCTACATTCTACAATGTTATTATAACATAATACCCTTTGACAAAAGAACCCTAATAAAATTCATACTTTAAAAAAACAATGAACTATGGTCGAATGTCGACCTCTGGGCGCCCACTAGTACCAATAGATAGGTTATAGATTTTGAACTTGAGGATGGCAGTACTAGATAATGCGTCACAACCATCTTATGGTTTTAGAACGGTTTTTAACTCCACCGATCACTTACGTTCATGAGACAGTTCTGAACCAACACTATTGATTTTCTTTTTTTTAACTTGTTACGAGAGAGGGAAATATAATGGTTAAGGTTTACTAGAGAAACGCTTATTTGATTTGGAATTGGTAATATAAAGGGAGAGAGCAATTTGAAACAACACAATTGATTGAACCTGATTGATTATTTAACCATTCTATCGCCATTCTATCTATATTCTATTAATTCTATACTAATACAAATAAAAATAAGTTACCTTGTAAACAGCGTAGACGAAGACCAAGTCCATGAAAAATTTACAGAAGAGCAGACCGACCAGTAGAACAACGATGGTGTAGACTACAGACGACATATTTGTTTCAGCATCGTCTCGCTTCATCTGTGCCTCCATCGCTTCTTTTATATCCAACGAGAAAGTGATAAGTATCACTGCCAGGACGAATGTTATTATCTGGAATATAATTAGAGTAGATTTGAAAAGTGGTAGAGTCTACACAATAGCTATAGTTTACGACTTTTTTTTAATCATCCGAGGTAACAGACCTAATGTTATTTTTAGAGGCACAGTCAACTTTGCTTCTGATTTAGTAAGGTTTTAAGTAAATCTGAAGTTTGATTTCTACACTATTAACTTTATCCTTAACGCATACCTTAATTACTAAGCTAAGGAACTATGATATTAAGTAGGCATTAAGCAAATTTATAAGCTTATTTTATTATTTTAAGCCGAATTTTTTAATAAAAAATAAGAAAAAAGTGGTTTTATGAAACCACGGTAAAAGTGAAACTTCACACTATAGCCATTTATCTAATAATAGTTTATACACTACACGGTCAGCCGCTGCGAACTATAGGCGCCGCCATATTGGCCCTGGCTGCTCTGACGAGCGCCTTTCATTTTATCCCTACTCCGCGGCCGACCATCACGCGACATGCAACACACAGACGAAAAAGCTTGAGATAATAAAAGTTTCACTTTAATAATTTTCTTCTATGTTTTAAATTTGAGATTAACGTTATTTATAATTTCGTTATAAAATTAAACATAAACAATTAGGATAATAAGATGAATAAATTTTTCACTTTACTATCTTAGACTACAGCGTGATTTAAAATTAGGTGAGATTGTGGTCAAATGCTAAAACTCTGTAGCGTATAAAATTGAAGTTATTAAAATAAAGCACATTTTCAATCTTACAGCGTCGAACAATAATAGAATTAAATGTGACGTTGATAGGTTGAGCAAATTTTCAGCAGAATGGTGACTGAGGAAAGGTAATCTGAGTATTGGACGAATACTAGCAAGACTAGTGAACATCGTAAATCCTGTGGTTCACGAAAAATTGGTAGCAAATACAATGAATTTTTTTTTTTTAATAATTAACTGTGCGACCCTTCACTTCTGTCACACCTGATGTAAAGTGAAGATGAGGCCTAGGATATAACGCGTTCACGCAGTAAATAAATTGGTATTATATTATATATATATATTTTATATTGGTATTATATGGTAGCAAAATCATTATAATCAACAATTACAACTTACCGAATTAATAATGCCCATACAAATGCAGCCGGTCTTCAAATCGAAAATGAAACAAAACTTTTCGAGTACAGGTAGCTCCATTCTTGCCTGAAATAATAAAATTACCCAAATATTTAGTTCACTTAGATTCCAAAACATGTCCGTAGACGAAAAATGAGACCATAGTTGTAAAACAGGAGGCTGGAAGAGTGATTGGTGATAATTATGAGTTTCATTAGTATAACTAACGGCTGACGATAGAGGAAAACATAGCAAGGAATTAATAAAATCCGAAAGATATTCCTATATAGGAACCATCGAATAGTCTTATACATTTCCCGGGCAATACCTTGTAATATCGGAACCTTTAAGGGTAACATAAAGAAGTATTTAAACAGGCCGGCGGGACAGCGACGGCTGGCGATGGGTTAATTTCGCATTGGTTGTTTGTTTGTTTGATACATTGTTTTTAGATGGCTTACCGTTATAAATCGAGTCATCACTTTAACGTACTATTACAAAAAACAGGCCGGCGGGACAGCGACGGCTGGCGATGGGTTAATTTCGCATTGGTTGTTTGTTTGTTTGATACATTGTTTTTAGATGGCTTACCGTTATAAATCGAGTCAACACTTTAACGTACTCTCACAATAATTCCGCAGTTTTAAGTTACAGGTCATGGGATATTATAATAAAAAAACTGATATCTCGTAGTAAGAAAATTTTACCCGGTGAGTTTATTTAAAAGTGTCCTAAAACACCAAAACAGTCTTTCAGTGCCTTAAATTATTTAAATAATTTTTAGAAACCAAGCAATGTTAGAAGGATTATAACGAATTAGAAAAAAAATCATGAAGTAAAATGGATATACTCTCATTATCATGTATCATGTTAGAATCTTCAGAAAACATCTCTAAGAAGACGATTAGGGATAATGAAACATGGAAATCATAGCAGTCTTCGAAAAAAGCAGTTAGCAAAATCGATCGGGTTTATATCTCTTGTAAATATATATGTTTCAAATATAAACCAAATACATATTGTTCACAGTCGTCTATTATTATTTTTTAACGGGTATAAAGAGTGATCTACAGATATCGCTTTCTTTAAATAATGATCCACCTTTAATAAATAGCATTTTAACAGTAAAACCTGCTTACAGGTGCTTGTTAATATATCATAAATAAATAACTAACATGTTCATATGACATTCAAAAATTAAATAGAAAATATTCTATAATACGCACCATTTTTTAATTGCACGTTATATCACAACACTGTTTAAAATAATAACAATAATATAAAATGCAATATTACGATAATTTATGTGAGATGATACATTTTATTACGACGACTCAGATTGCATTGTCAAAGAGAGAACGTTATTAGAGACACTGTTTGAATTCAGCCACAGATTTAAGGAGCAGAAACACGCCATACCGGTTTTATGTTTCGCTAATCATTTGTTCTGGTTTTACTCGTGAGCGATCTATATTTTTTGGCGTGAACTTAACACGTTCCGTGCCGCGTGTACCACTGCAGCTGTGGTAATACTTGTTTTCCAGGCCGCGTGCCACGGAACGTTACAATTTACAAAATTACAGATACAAAATAACAATTTACAAATGTACAATTGTAATCGGTTTTGCAATATGTTACTGTTTTGTTTATAGACAACTTTCTTTTTGTTCATTTTTACTGTAGCACGGCAAAATGACTGTACTATGTCTGATGCTAAACACAGTACAATCCAAAAACAATGGAGACCACCGAAAGAGAAACTATCCATCGCCGGTTGCCGTTGTCATGCCGACCTGCGAAAAGCTGGATATGCACAGGCTGATCCCGAAATGCGACCCGCAGAAGCGAATCACTATGACGGGCTTTTTCGCCAAATACATGGTGGTTGCGACCCAGCCAGGCTGTAAGACTCTACCACCCCGCTTTCGCCATTGCCTCGTTCGTTAATCAGCAGGGTGTACCACGTGCAGGTGAGGTTGGATTAAGTCTTATGATGTTATTCGACACCCTTACACCCTTTTACCGATTTATCCTTATGACCTTGATAGAAGTGTATGTAATACGAGTTGGTTACTTCAATCGTATACTACAATACATTTTTTGGTGAATATAAAATAAAATACATGAGACGTATACAATCAATTTATATCGTAATAAACAGTCAATTTTAGGAGTCTGCGTTGTGTTTTTAATATTGAGGCTAACAAAAAATATTTTATTATTTGTATTACGTTTCAGAATGTTGTTGTATATTCACCTTTTTTCTTATTAATAATCTCCAATTAAAATTATTACTTTAATTAATTCACAGCTAAAAGTAATTTAGCAGAAAAGTTGTACTTATATACTATCTTTCACAAATGGAAAACTATATCAATACTGAAATAAATAAAGATAATTTGACACATTTACATCAGATCACTTGCAGATAGAGTTATACGCGTTAAGTAATATATTGCAATTTCACTTGATGTTGAGTA
>MU160152.1:90279-100474 GCA_015888305.1 Antheraea pernyi | reverse complement strand
TTACAGTCGCTCTGTTACTTCAAACGAAACATCTGAATTTACATTTTGGTTTTAATTTTATGGCTATGTTGAGGGTCGAAAATTAATTAATCGTTTGATCTCCACTTTATTGTTTTCTGATACCATTATAGATGATTTAATTTACAGATACGTTAATTGAAAATAAGTGTATTGAACTTATTCACTAAATTATCTTTGTGATATATATACATATCCATACGTATAATATGAATGTAAATCTAGCTTGTATGTACTCTTATTAGATTTTTAGTAATAAATACATTTCAATCCATTTTACAAATGTTTGTCTGTCTTTTTGTATGAAAATGCATAACTGCTATAGTACAATGTTCGCGATAAAACCTCTTCAAGTAATCCTAAAACATATCTTCAAGTAACATTTAGTCTTTGTTTCATCAAAATCGGTTCGGTCTATCAAAAGTTATTCTATAATACATTTAGATGACTTTAGTAATCACTGTCTTTTACATAAACTTCCACGTGGACGAAGTCGCGAACATAGCTAGTACTATAATATAGATGATGAAGGACATATCTTCGAATCGCTATAATAAGCATGGGCTGTCAGTGAAGGAAGCGCTGGTGATTAAAGCATAGCATTGTTAGCTACCTTTACCACTTTTATGCTGAAAATCTGCTACCAAGCACATGCAAAGTTCTCTCTAGGCTTAGTGTACGATCATTTAAAGCCTCTTCCTTATTTAACAATAAGTGGGAGTGCAGTAAACGCTTAAGTTTATAAACAACTAGCGGGCACAGCGGACGTTATCCCGCCCTGATCATAAACAAAAACCTTGACAAATCATATACCTAAACCTATCTCATGAATCACTTTATCTACTGGTGAAAACCGCACTAAAATCCGTTCAATAGTTTTTGAGTTTATCGCGAACAGACATACTGACGTTGTAGAGGGTTTTTTTTATTATATGTTGACATTGGTGTTAACAATAAATCGTTTAAATATACCTATTTGAATTCGTGGCAGTTTAGGTTTTTATAAAAAGAAACGGTACCAGCTTATGACTGTTCCAATATTTGGCAAAGGTATCGTACAGAGAGAAGATATGGGCTCAATCATGTGTCACCGTAGCCGGACCTGAGGGGATGGGCCGGGGGTCCCATCTCCTCATTGCACAGGTCCGGTAGAAGTGGGAAGGCAGCTGGTGTGTACCCAGTCTCCCTATTAAGACCGTTGGGGCGGCTATACAAGGGGAATAACGTAGAGCGATCCTTTGCCCCTCCAACAATAAGGTCGGATGGTACACCTTGGGGTTTTAGTCCGTTCGAGTCGGACATAACCCACCCTCTCCTCCGAGAAGGTGGCGTATCCATAAGGGATTTCCCCACAGTAATAAAAAAAGGGCTCAATCATGTGTAGTAATAACTTCACACGACCTCTTACGAATCTGGCTTCATACATTTATTTATGGATTAAAAGTAATATCATTTTGGCTTAATATGTCGTTATTATATTATTACCTATCTTCCATACGACATTCTCCATCACGTGCCTTGCAAGCGTTCTTGAAGCGATCAAAGAGTATAGAACAAGCCTTTTCGTTGTGGCAGACGCTCAGAGCGTAAGTGCACGTAGGCAGCGTCTCGACTGGGTACGGATCTCTCTCTGTAACAAATTTATTCTATGACACAGTATAAATTAATTTACGGCTATGATTAAGTGGTCGGTTGTTGAACGTCGTAAATGGATGTTCTTGACGTTTACCTTTTTGTGCTCAGAGGATAGAATTGTTAATAAGTAAAAGCATATTTTATTAAAATAATAGCTTTATAAAATGATATAGTGCCGAGGTATGTATTGTATCGTTTAATATACAAACGAAATGAATTATATCCAGAACGCTGCAAATTATGCAGTTAATGTTTATTGCGTTAAAGTATACGTCTACATCCTTAACGTATAAATGATTTATGCCCGGTTTCTGAGTCACATTTATCTGTTCAATAGCGTTATCGGTTCGATAACTTGGCAAATTGGGTTTCTAAACACACAATCATACGATAAACCTCCGTTAAACTTAACTGACCGATCTGGACGTTTACGTTGACGGCGCTCTCATTGACCGAAAGAAACGCAACATGCAATCACTGTTACTTCACGTCGGTTTTCTGTCGGTCGGGTGGTAGTACACCGGGCGAGCGGACCCATTCATACTGCAACCAGTAATAGCTTTAGCCTGACTCTACCACCTACAAGAATAGTCTTTTGAATGAATCATATTATCGATAAAATTATAACAATAAATTCATAGAAGTTTTAGCTCTAACGCAAGAAAAATTCACACACACAATATTTTTTAGTTTTTCAAGCACAGATTTTGAGTTTTATAATAAAAGTCCTTTGAGTATGATTTATTACGTTTTAGTATTGTTACATTTATATACACTACTACATTGTGTCTCTCTTACCTAACTGACTTTAAAAATCCATTTTTTTTCGTAGGAGGCTAACGAATAGGCACCCACCTGATGTTAAGTGATCACCACCGTCCATCGACACTAACAACACCAGGGGAGTCGCTGATGCGTTGCTAGCTTGTGTTTGGGGGAGGAGACGAGGAGAGGCGATGGGAGGGGAGGTGAGCCAATGCAAGCACTGTTACGTCACGTCGGATTTTGCCTGTTCTGTCTCTGCGTATGTATATACATATAGATGTTCTAAATAAAATGCCATACCTTTCTTGCTAACAAATACGCAGGGATGATCGAACAGAAAGTCCCTGAATGAATTGCACTCCGGATCGACGTTTGGCTCACGACATAGGCATGTTGGTTTGAAGAACGGGAAAGCTTGCAGGGTCCTCAGGGCGGCTTGGCATTTCGTCACAGTTACCGTCGAGCATGCCACTGCAACAAATTTTTAGGTTAACTCACTTTCTTCCACATTGTTATAGTATAGTAGCGGTTGCTCGCGATTTCAACAGCGTGGAGTTTGATTGAAGAAGCTGTTACTTTGCGGACATCCATTATTAAATATTATAGTGGACGTTACTTTGCACTTCCGCCTGGATAATATTCAGCGTGCAATTTGATTGAAGAAGGCGTTACTTTGCGGACATCCATTATTAAATATTATAGTGGACGTTACTTTGCACTTCCGCCTGGATAATATTTAGTGTGGAATTTAATTGAAGAAGGCGTTACTTTGCGGAAATTCATCATTAAGTATTATTGTGAACGTTACTTTGCATTTTCGCCTGGATAATATATAGCGTGTAATTTCGCATAAATATGTTTGGTCAGTAAAAACGTGTTCGCAGTGCTGGGCACTGCTTCTATAGTTTATTAAATTTTGCGTGGAATCCTTTTGCTTTTTAAACTAAAAGTAACTTAAGTTTATAACTAAATAATTTTTATAGTATCACCGACCAGCCCGTGAAAGTCTCATTAAAATCGGTCGACCTGTTTCATAAGTAAGCCGTAACAAACAGACATGTAACAGACAAAAATGTAAAAGAATTGGTTTATTGTTATAACTACCATATATACCTTTATCTCGATCTAGTAATTTATTTTGACATTATATATTATATAATATATATAAATTATATATATCATTAATGTAACAGACAAAAATGTAAAAGAATTGGTTTATTGTTATAACTACCATATATACCTTTATCTCGATCTAGTAATTTATTTTGACATTATATATTATATAATATATATAAATTATATATATCATTATACATTATATATTATAAGGTAAACAATGAAGCTGTTCTTGATAAACTACGCACTATAGATTTCAGTCAGTTATTGAATTCTCAAGACGCAAATTGGGCCGCTAGTAACTTAGTCAATATATTAAATAATTTGATTCTCAACGATACACTTAAAATTCTGTTTCCTAGGAATACAAGATGTATAAAGCCGTGGATAACACCAGGTCTAGTACGCTGTTTAAAAAATCGTGACCGTATGCATTTAAAATGTAAAAAAGACCCTAAGAATATTATCCTACATACTACTTACATCCGATACAAAAATTTTTGTAATAATTTATTAAAGAGGCTCAAACGAAATTTCGAGAAAAATGAACTTAACAAATATGCTTCAAATCCAAAATTAAAATGGAAAATAATTGACAAAATTACTAACCGAAAGAACAAAATAAATTCAGCTTCTGACCTTCTTAAAATATCAAATACACCAGAGTTATCTATTAATGAAGTTAATACTTATTTTACAAATGTAGCTAAGGAATTAACAGATAAAATACCGAAAACAAACACAATTAGACATAGTTATGAGATCACATATACATCACCACACTCGATGGTTTTACTGGAGACAACTGACCAAGAAGTTCGGTCTATTCTAATGAATCTAAAGTCTGACAGCGCCATAGGTTTGGATAATATTTCAACGAAATTACTGAAGATGACAAATTCAATTATTGTACCACTTGTTACACATATCACGAATTTATGTATTAGAACTGGAACTTTTCCTCAAGTATTTAAGATGTCGATTATTCATCCAATCTACAAAGCTGGAGATAGAAACCGCGTTGAGAACTACCGTCCGATTTCAATATTACCAGCGATATCTAAAATCATTGAGAAGATTTTGAATAGAAGATTAATAAAGTTCCTAGAAAAGGAAGCTATTTTGTCAGATAACCAATATGGCTTTAGAGCCGGCAAATCTACTGCTCTAGCAGTTTCTTCTCTAACAGAATTTATCGCTACCAATATTGATAATAAATACAAGTGTATTGGTATATTTTTAGACCTGGCAAAAGCCTTCGATACGGTCTCCAATGAAATTCTTCTCAGTAATATGGAAAGAATTGGAGTCAGAGGATTATCTCTTAAGCTATTTAAGGATTATCTAGAAAATAGAACCCAGACAGTTAAAATAGAAAATTATACTAGTTATGCCGCTCCAACAAATGCAGGTGTACCTCAGGGTAGTGTACTTGGCCCGACCTTATTCCTCATATATGTTAACAATCTTTGCAAACTTAAATTAGACAACTGCAAAATGTTTGCTTTCGCTGATGACACAGCTTTAATTTTTCATGGAAGAACCTGGGAAGAAGCAAAATTACACGCTGAAAATGGACTAGTAATAATTGTAAAATGGCTGTATGAAAATTTATTGTCACTGAATATATCCAAAACAAAATGTATACTTTTCACCAATACAAAGAGAACACTTCCTGTTGAGAGTAACATCAGTATCCAAATACACACTTGTCAATATAATTATCAACAAATCGCAAACAACAAATGCAACTGTGCCATTCTAGACAGAGTAAGAACAATAAAATACCTAGGTGTCTTGATAGATGAAAATCTAACATGGGAGCCCCATATTAATCAACTTACCGAGAGAATAAGAAAGTTAATATATATATTTCGAAAATTACGACATGTAGCGGATTATGATCTATTGAAGATGGTATATTTTGCATTACCCCAGTCTATCCTATCTTACTGTATCACGTCATGGGGAGGGGCAAAAAAGACTCATTTAATCAAACTTGAAAGAGCACAACGAATATTATTAAAAGTAATGGCATTCAAACCTTTCATTTACCCTACAACAAGTCTTTATAGTGACTGGGATGTTCTGTCGGTCAGAAAACTATTTATTAAATATACAATAGTTGAACAACATGATAGGGTTCCTTACACGCCTGATCAAATAACAAGTAGGCGGACATACTCAGTTTGTTCTACAAAGCAATACAAAACTTTTTTTGTAAATAAATTTAATTTTTATCTCGGCCCTATTTTATATAATAAACTAAATAAAATTCTTGACATATATCCACTAAATAATCATAAATGTAAGGAAGTAGTTGTAGCCTGGTTGAAGACGCAGAAATATGAAGACATAGAAAATTTATTTGCAATCATACGATAATTGTCTGGTAGAATTATAAACAATTAGGCATATTTATATACATTCATACACATACACACTTATTATATAAAAACTAGTTAGACACATCCAAATTTAATATGTACTCGTATATTATGTATGTTGATAAATATTTTATTTATCACAGTATACTCTATATATCCATATATTACGATGTAACTAAATTAAAATGTTTGTAAGCTATATCTATGACACGCTATAATACGTCACTGTACAGAGATTAGCGTCTGAGATACAGGCTCGGCCTAGTTCAGGCGCTAAGATACATAAATATGTAACAATACTGTATATCATAATATAAACCTTTTGTATTATAGTGTATATTGTTGTTCTTGAATAAACTTATTATTATTAAACTTATTATTATTATATTTTTTTAGTTTTATTATGTGTATAGGTTGATGTGTTCTTATTACGCGAAGAACTTTTCAAGTATATATAACTACAAAGATACTGTAGATTCTCTGGATTGAAATATACTGGAAAAAAAATGGCGGCAAAAGGACACTGTATAACGATAAGATACATACATCATTCTTTTACAGTAGCTTCCTCATATACATTATAAGTCCTTTTTAAATGACGCGTTAAGTTTTCCATTTTGTGAAAACAACGATGTTAAAGAAAAATCAAATGGTACAAAGTCAATTTTTTTTGTTTTATTTTTGGCAACCAACCTAGATTGTTCTTGTGATAATTTCAATGTCCTAACAATCTGGTGGCCCCCTTTTTAGAACTTTACAGGGAGTTTTTGCTGTATCTCAAACTTCATGCCCCGTAGTATTATTTCCCATCCACTTCACTTTTGCACGATACTATATTAATTATAATACTACCAATGTTACAAAATATAGAGATGAATAAAATATAAAAGGCACTACATGAGACACCAAGATCCCGCCAAAAACCCGCGAAGACAATTAAACAATCATTAAATTCTATACACAAGCTCAAAATTTGAATTTGGAATTTCTAACGAAGCGCCAGATATTTGAGATCAAAATGGCCAGTTCGACAAAACACCAATTTCAAGGACCTATTATTAATTGAACTGTCGATTAGCAGAAATAAACGTGGATTCTATTTAATCAAATTCAATGTTTCCAATAGAATTACAGGAATATCAATTCATTCACTCGATGTTGAAAAGGGGAGAAATCTAATAGTCTCGAGCGAACCCTCTTAATGTGTTACGGAAAAACCTATCTAATTTCTCAGATAATCGTCCCTTTAGTTTTTGCTCCTTGAACGACGCTTCCATCGGACATGTTAAAGGCTGCCTGGTATTAGTATGTTGTGAGCTTTGCCCTTACGATGATTGGGAGATTTCTTCATATATCCGTACTAGTTTATTATTAATATTTGTAACAAAATAATGTATAGTCGATGCGGTCAGTGGTGCCTATTGTATAGTGCCCATACTGTGACTATTTATGGAGGCACAGCATAATAACAACTTTCACATACCATTTACTCAAATTTTTCCAAAATAATTTAGTACCGTAAATAATAGTAAGCATTACATTATTATTATTTAAGTAATATATCAATTCTATATAATCGTTGTTATTTATGTAAAGAATTGATGTATGTGAAGTGATGCTAGTGTTCAATTTCCCGGTGGCGTCGCGTTGTAGTATCGCTTCTCGAGTATGTCGCAGCGGTACCGGACGTAGTCAATAACACATTAAGTGCGACTATAAGTCTGTTTGTTTGTTCCGCTATCACACTTTAAATACTTAACCGACCATAATGTAATTTTGCATACACGTTTTTAGAGATACAGAAAATGACTAAGAGTATTTTCATTTAGAAAAGATATGGAAATGTTAAATCTGTTTTTAATATTTTCCGCGAAGGCTCAAGAATAAACTTGTTATTACAGGTAAATATAAAGGTTATATATTCTTCAGGTCAGAAAATAAATTATGTAAAAATCATTTTATATATATAGGACACCATAAAACAATTTAATAACTGGTATATACTTTAGGGAGTACCAGAAAAATCGAATGTCTTAACCGACTTCATTTTTTCTTCAAATGGTAGTAAATTTTTTACATCAAGAATTCCAGAAAAAAATCAAAGAATTTTGTTTTTAAATAAAACCCTCAATAACTTTTATAGGAGTGGATTTACTAAAAAATCATAAGACACCTTTTTTGTACGGTATTCAACTTTTTTTATCATAGCACGGCAAAATGACTGCACTGTGCCTGATGGTAAGCGCAGTACAATCCAAAAACAATGGCGACCACCGAATGACACACGATCCGTCGCCGGTCGCCGCTGTCATGCCGGCCTGCGGAAAGCTGCATATGCACACACTGATCCTGAAACGCGACCCGCAAAAGCGAATCACTATGACGGGCTTTTTCGCCATATACATGGTGGTTGCGACCCAGTCAGGCTGTAAAACCCTACCACCCCGCTAAAACCCTACCACCCCGTTCGTATAAGTACATAATTTAGTTTTTTCAGAACGATATTCCGACAAATACATACATACTTAAACACAAATATAAATATAAACGCTTATATATATTACAATTCTCAATATATTTCTATAGTATGCAGCTACGATAAAATTTTAATAATATATTCAGTTTCGTCATAAGGTTTGAGTGCTCAATCAATTAGCAACTAGACGCATAGCAATACGGACTGGAACTTCCTGTTTAATTGTTTAAATATTGTAAAATATGTGAAAAAATTGTTAAATTATTTAATTAATAGTGATACTCTATCGTTTCATATTATAACACAAGCCAGCCTTGTGTCATAATTTTACTACAATATAAGTGATCCTGTAGCAGCGCTTTTGGAAATATTAATTATTTCCACCGCTATGACGACGATACTATGGCCTAGTGGGGTAGGCAGCAAACTATCGGTGGCATCGGGTGTTACACCGCTGGATCCTCTCTCACCAATGACAGGGCAAAGAACAATCTCACTCACCTGATGGTGGTCTAAGGCCCAGACCGTGAACCTCGAGCACGTATCCGTCGCAGCGCCATCCACGAGACACATATAAATGTATCAGCCGTTTAAGATATGATTGTTCAGCACGTCACTGTTCACTCAATATGTTCGTATATAAAAGTTTATAAAACACGAGCCGCGCGGCAACACAATATAAAATTATTGGTGTAAGGGTGTATGAAAACAGCAATTAAACCCAGCGACGAGCGAACTTTTATGTGACGCAGTAGTACCGATGTCGCGCAAACAACAAGTGCGTAGTATGATTTTCTAAGTTGGCGGCAGCACAATGCTTATGATTTACGCGCACTCATTGGTAGTGAGAAGGAAACGATTACTGGTTTTGCTAACTCTGAAACATGGGACGACCAATTTGTTACAATGTCTAGTATTTAGATCATGCCGGTCCTACAAAATGCAGGTTTTCAAAGTTTTTACGCACATACATTAAATTATCAAAAATGTATTGGGAGGGCAGGGTTAGGATACCGAATTCCTGGAACATCGTTTTTAATGATTCGTGAGTTGTAACAGCTATACACTATTACCTAAAAATAATATAATATACAAGTTCTTCTTTCCTTATTTATAAACTCAAATGTATAAATCTCTGAATGTAACTTATAAATATCTAGTATTTCATTTTTGCGGTCAAAAATCAGCTAAAATCTCTATACATGTTCATGTCGTTCATGTCATAGCCAGGTGACGAGGGTATTCTCGCTTTATCGACGATAATGTTTAAAAATTGCCTCCAAACTCACCTAATTTGCCTCTTGGTTCCTTGAGCCGGAGAAATATGACCGGCAATTTGTCATTTTAAACCTTTTCGGTGGCGCTCTTTACGGCACTTACCTTTATTATATTCATCTTCGTTCGTTGAAAGTTGAACGAAAGATTTTTTGAACATTCTTATGTTTTCTAAAGCATGCGTGTATGTCGAATAATTATACCAGAAAGTTAAACCTGTTAAGATGAACGGCATAGGAATTCTAACGCATTTAATGTTGAGTACTGAATCAATCCTGCGTCAATGCTGTTGGGCATAGAAAATCAGTCAGGTGATTAAAATGAATCGGAACATTCACTTACAAGAATTACGATGGAAGCAAACGAATGTAGCGTATTATCTAGTTCTCTTTTTTTTCGTACTGACTACGGACTGCGGACTACTAAGGCATAAGGCATAATAAGACTTAAGGCATTCAGCCGATTTTATTTTGACAACTAGCTCAAGGGTGCGCGGCACACCTCGGCTTTGGCTGTTGCCTGA
>MU160152.1:65952-85091 GCA_015888305.1 Antheraea pernyi | reverse complement strand
ATTTAGGCCCTAAGAAGGCGCTTATGAATGTTAAAACCATTTATTACCAGTTCTCAATGCATCCGCACGTTTGGGTAGTAATATACGTTCGCTGACACTTCATCAACAGTACAATGCACGACTTACCTTATGTTTTCGCGCTGCTGATATAACCCGGTAACGTACGTGGCCGCAGAACACATTACCACTCAATTTCGGTGTTATAAACCTATGCACCGCTCACAAGGTTTTTTTTGGAAAGAAACGTTTGGTACGCGACGATGTTCGTTGTAGGTCTCGAATAACAACAAGTTGTCCGTTTGATGTTGAAACATGCAGCAATCACAGAAATCCATGCATGGATTGTTTAAAAAACAAACCCTTTTGATTGGCGCAGCGAATGTGAGCTATTTAGACGATGTTCGCATAAACCCAGTCATCGAGAAGAACCGATAAGAAACCGAGAAGAACCGATAAGAAACTCGATCAGGTCTATCTTTTTAACATATTGTAATGATGCGGGTTCGACCTCAGCGGAGATGAGTTTGAAGATTCTCACGTAGGTAGACCTTGATGGCCTCGGTAGACACTGATCGTCGTTTCGGTTATCACCGACGGAGAAACAGCTCCTAATATGCCGAAAATTGGTATTGTTCAATGCACTCCAGGGCGTTTCGGTAAACTGTAATCAAATTCATGAAGATGTATTAATATAGAAGCTAGGTTATTTTGGATGCTACACACTTTAATAAGTAACATAGCTTACCCCATGTCGAATACGATCCACTAATATATACGTTGTCTTAACAGTGATGATTTCAAGTTTACTATTTTATTATTACAGTGCACCAAACGATTAAACCTTCACTTTCGACGTCTCATCCAACGTTCATTTCCTAAATATCCGTTTTTACTCGTACCCGCATTTAATCACCTCATCAATGTCAATCGCCAAAGTAACAACTAGTGACATCTATCGGTGTCATACGTACATTAACCGGTGATCATTACAATATATATTCTCTGGGTCCAGGTTTTCTCACGAAGTTCTCCTGTACCGTCAGCTGACAGTGTTACCAATTTAGATTAGTAATAGTAGATTGAAATATCGCAAAGTACATATATAAAAATACAAAGGAAATTATTTTTTGGAACGATTAGCGCACGATTAGGTGTACGTAAATGGTACTACTGAACAGTAACTGTATGAAATTTCGTCTGACACACGTAAAGAACGTTTATGAAATATTGCATATATAATGTCAGGAGGTACAGAAAAGGATTTTTATCCAATGAAAAGATACGTTGTTCCCGTGAGATAGCTCAAATGTACATTAAGGGAAGCGAAACTGAGAGCAAAAGGTAGTAGCATCATGAATATGCCTGAATACTATACGTAATATGTTTTAATTAATTAAAAGAAATAACTTCACTTCTATAGGCGGTAGAGACACACTGAAGTTACTATACTGGTTTCAGCACAAATAGGTCGGCTCGCCCGGGGTAGTACCACCCTCTCACAGACAACCGAGGTGAAGTAACAGTGCTTGCATTGTTGCGTTTCGTTCGGCCAGTGAGAGCGCTAGAGTCCCACATACCCTCTCCTCCTCCGTCCCCCAAACTGGCAACGCACTTGCGACTCCCCTTGTGTTGCTAGTGTCTATGGACGTCGGTGATCACTTAACATCAGGTGACCCACCTGTTCGTTTGTTTCCTATGAAATAAAAAAATGGTTTAATTTGTGGCGTTTTGCCTTCCTTATGTATATTTATAACTTCCACCTATTTGCAATAAGTATTATAATTTAGATATATAATTAAATGCCGGCAACATTTGCTGTCAATAGAGATAGACGCTGTAAGGACTTATATCCAGTGGCCTTAATAAATGTAACTTTAATAGGGAGAGACAAATATACCCAAGCGCCTCTCTGATAAGTTGAGAGACTGGTCGAGCGTGTTTAGATTATTAGAGATAGACGCTGTAAGGACTTATATCCAGTGGCCTTAATAAATGTAACTTTAATAGGCTCTCCCTATTACAAATATACCCAAGCGCTTCTCTGACAAGTTGAGAGACTGGTCGAGCGTGTTTAGATTTCTTTTCTTACTGTTAATTTAAAAACATCATAGAATAATAAATGAGATAAAATACATATATACTTTATTCAAATTAGTCAAAGCTACCACCGGTTCGGAAAACCCAGTCATCGAGAAGAACCGGCAAGAAGCCCGATCTTGTTTATCTTTTCGTGCCATATATTTTTACAAGACATACACGAAATAATAAAAATCACAAGGGATCAAATTCATGAAAAATACATATTAACCACGACAAACAAAATTATAATATTTTACTTCGCATTTTACACCTGAGCTCCGATCGCTCAGACCGATAGTTGGAAACGAACAGAACCCCCGGTAGCCAGTTTAACTTCTTCTCGCGTGGCCCGCAAGGGGCACGCAGGAGAGACGGCATCAGGGTTGCCCCTCTGGCCGTGGCATCACTTTCCCCCGGCTTTAAAAGGGGTGTCTAGTTACTCTTGGGACGGGCGTCCTAGGAAGGGCGCTGCCCTATAGTCGTCTCGGATTCTCGGGAGGAGTGGTCTGGCTGGTGCTCTGCTGTTGAAGGTCTCTTATAAGGTTCTCTATTAATTCTCTGGAAACCGCTCTGATCCTGCAGGCTTCTTCCGGGGAGGCGGTCTTTAGGCGTTGGTCTCTGAGATCGGCCATTCTTTTGATTATTTCAGGAGTCGATAGATCGGCAAGGGGTATCTCTGTTGCTTGTCGTGGGCGTCTCCTCTTCTTTCCTCGGGTTTTCTTGGGACCATTGGAGGGGAGGATCGTTGGCGGGGGCATTGAAGCTCGCCGACGTCGACTCCTCGACCACCCTTGGGGCCGGTTTGGCATCCATACCCTCTCGGCCAGTGCGGCTCCCCCCGGTACCTGAACGGCGGCGCTTTTATAGTGGCGAATGGCTAACATCACTCACTACATTCATTTTTGTAAAATTAAAACTAATGCTCTTCAAATAGCGTCTTCGCTAATATATTTATTCAAAGCCTTAGTGATCATTTCTACACAACAATTTATACATATTATTAGTTATTTATCAAGTTATTTGCCATATTAAAGATAGTCTAATGATTTGACGGATTTAACAGCGCATTAAAAACCCACCAGTGACACATACGTTGTTCTTGTTCCAGTCCCCCGTCGACGAACTACGTGGAAACTTTCGGATACAAATTGTCAAAAATTTAATTCGCCTCAGCTCTCACTGACCGAACGAAACGCAACAATGCAAGCACTGTTACTTCACGTCGGTTTTCTAGATAGAGTGGTACTACTCCGGACGAGCCGACCCATTCGTGCGGAAACCAGTAGTAGCTTCAGCGTGGCTCTACCACCTACATCAGCGTGGCTCTACCACCTACAAGTCTAATGATTTGACGGATTTAAAAGAAATCTTTCCATCTTAACCATATATTTAGTCCTATATACATATTTATTGATTTTATTACTTCTTATTTTTTAATGATCTATTAAGGGCATGGACGCTAACCAAAACTTATATTATATACAATTATAACTGAACAATGTAACACATTAAAAACCCACTAGTGACACATACGTTGTTCTTGCTCCAGTCCCCCGTCGACGAACTACGTGGAAACTCCGGGATACAAATTCTCAAAAATTTAATTCGTCTCATATTTGAGATGCTACAACCTAAAACTAGAACAAGGTCACGTACCGTGGCATAAGAGTGTGAAGATAAAAAGAAATTATTATCAGAGGGTATACACCGTCGCAAGATCTTCAAATTTCATGGATAAATTTGAAGCGAAGTGGTTCTCAGACTCGAGTGCGCCACTCGACGGCCCCCGGGGCCGCGCGGGACGTAACAGCCAAGATTGTGGCCTGAAAACTGCGCCCCGATTTCATTTACTGAGTTTTTTTTATTTTAAAACGTTATATATTGCTCGATCTCTGAATTTCGTGAAAGTAATAACGTATTGGAAAAAAAAATTAGAAGTATACTAGCTGGCGCCAGTAGCTTCGTTTTGGTGAAAACAGGAGTTGTATGTTATATTTGGTGGACTGTCTTTTATTTTTTTTTGATGTGATGAAACTTCTTTTGGGTCGTTGTGAATTGGATTCTATGAAAGAAAATGAGTAACCAAAAAGAGATGGCTATAAATGTATACATAGGTTTTAGGTTGTGGGGGAATGAGATAGTATGTTCTTAATGTACTCGAAATATATTCAGAGATGGAAAAAGAGAGAGAGAGAAAAGTTGCGATCGATCAGTATTATCAATATACATTAAAATATGTCAAAATAATGCCGAAACCTAATGATTACTACTTTCATAGTGTTTTCATCTCGTTATTTTAATAATTAATCAGAATACTAAGTTTCACTCCTACCGCGGGTAAACTACACACTACTGTTTCTTGTAATTTTATGAAGCCTATGGAAAAGCCTAACAGAAGAAGAACTGTATAAAACTCCGAAAATTTCTCTATATGCCAGTAAAAATTCGTCAGTCATTCGAAAATGAACCTAAAACCAACAGAGGTTTAAATTTTATTCTTTATTAAGGCAAGTTTGCAGGTTACCTATCAGAATAATAATTTTACGTATGCACTCGAAAGTTCGAATACTCCATAGAGTGACTAAGATACTCGTAATTCGAGATATCTTTTATTTATTACAACAGGGTAGATATATTAGCTGTTACTTTACTTACTTTCACTCTAAATCTAGCAGCACTGAAGTTTTCATTCCCGTTATATCAGTAGGCGGCAGAGGCACGCTGAAGCTGTAACTGGTTTCAATATGAATGGGTCAGCTCATCCGGGGTAGTACCGTCCTCTCACAGAAAACTGACGTGAAGTAACAGTGCTTGCATTGTTGCGTTATGTTCGGTTAGCGAGAGCGCCGGAGGCCCACCTCCCTCTTTCCTTTCCCTCCTTTCCCCTTCCCGCTACCCCCTTTCCCTGGTGTCTATGGACGATGGTGATCACTTAACATCAGGTGCTCCACCTGCACGTTTGCCTCCTATGATATAAAAAAAATAATTAAAGAGCTAGAGCTATTCAAAAATCTATAAAATATGATATTTTTTTGTTTGTAGTCTGTGTAACATCTACTGTTCTCCATAAAGAACTATTCGATTATATATCAATAGAGGAAAATTATTTCTCGGTATTGTAGCAAACGACAATTTATCATCGACGTTGGGTATTATTACGTCCTACATCTCGACAAACATTCGTTATTAAGCCAAAGGTCTTCAGCTCTGTATGAGGTATCTCTATACACGCAATTTGGGGTAGGAAATATATTACGAAAAAAAATTAATAAGCGACGCAAGTGGGTCAACGAAACCGACGTCACAATGGGTGACCGATATATTGTGTATTGTATACAGGGTTGTCACTCGTTTCAAATCTATACATATAATAAGAGTGTTATAACTGAAACGTGTCTGTACTTTTAGATGTTGGTAACAAATATTGTTGACTACGAACAAGTAATAAAATACATAATGTCTGTTTCTATAGATATCGTAGGAGGCAAATGAACAGGTGGGCTACCTGATGTTAAGTGATCATCACCGTCTATAGACACTTGCAAACCAGAGGAGTCACAAGTGCGTTTCCAGCCTGCACAGCCTCTCACTTGCAACACAATGCAAACACTGTTACTTCACGTCGTTTTTCTGTGGGTCGGGTGGTACTACCCGGGGCGAGCCGACCCATACATGCTGAAACCAGTAATAGCTTCAGCGTTCCTATACCACGTACAAGTTACACTTTAAGTGCAATTTATTACGTAAGTACAATTTAAGTTATACGACATTTTTGTTGACTTATTTTCAGCTTTATAAAAAAGATATCGTGAATTTTAACTTGTACTGTAGAATTTAATTCCATTAAAAAAAAAGTGAAATGAGAGCCAAGTTCAATATTATGATATAGGCTTTGGTTGTTGACTTCAACGACAACAGAAGTGAGATCTAAATGGGTGCAAAGTTCAATGGTCAGTCCTGAAATTTATTTATAACAGCAAAAAATATATTATAACAACTTAAAATATCATTTCTGCTTATAACTTGGGATAATATTGAAGCCCCAGGTTTGACTAGACTAGTTCGAACATACACTTATACATTTATTTTTGGCTCCAAATGGTTCGTGTAAAATAACACACGGTATAGTATATTTAGATTAGTTATTATGTACTTTTTGCTCGCAGTTTCGCTTGTGTTTGTGTAGAAGAGCTAGTAGCTAGAGAGGTACTGTTTTTTAGACAAAAGGCTTTCTTTGTCGTTTTGTGTAACCTCTGACGGTGTGTATGCAAAATTATCGGTTCAGTAATTAACATGTGAAACGAACGGTTTAGCTGGATGTAGTGAAGGTGGAAATAAAGGTAAACAACCTCACACAAAAGGATGCCGAAAACCGGGCGAAGTGGAAGAAGCTCAGTAGGAAAGCGGAAAGCGGACCCTGGCACCAGACTGAGGAAATGCTGGGAAAAAGAAGTTAAGGTTAAAGCATAACAAACAAACTAACATTTGCATTTATAATATCAGTAAGGATGTTATTTTACATTTTATTGACTATTTTTAGCTCTATTCAATATTTGTTATAGTCGATTTTAGCTTGTAAACATTATTTCATTGTATATTTATTAACTCATCTCATTTAACTTTCATATCATCATAATACACCAACATCTTTGATTAAAATGCTGTTTTTTTTAGTGTTTAATTATAACATTTTGCAAAGAAGTCGACTATGTCATGAATAGGATTATAAAAATACAAGCAGGCCCGGCGGACGTTGCCCTGCCTTGATAAAAAAAAAATTAAAATTCAACCGTAGCGCCACCTACCGGGTCCAATTGTGAATCTAAACCATTCTCGAATTCACTAGAACACGTACACAAAATTTCATCAAAATCGGTCCTGCTGTTTAGGAGGAGTTCAGTGACATACACACGTACAGAAGAAATGTATATATAAAATGGAGTTTAGCGATGAAGTAATTTATAATAAAAAAAAAAATTTTCAAAGAGTATGCCAGCCCTATTGAAGTGGAGGGAGAGCTTAGCTATAACAATACGTGGAAAGAGGTCACTGGCACGGTAACATAGTTGTTTAAATAATACAGTCCAAACCAATTTTCGAGTACTATGTCGTTTTATTGTATTTCATTTTTAATACTACCGAATATTGAAAATTAACCCAAGGACATATATCATTTGGTGACGTGTTAGTATTGAATTTTATAAAGAAGGTCGCTGCCCGTCTTGGCATCGCACGGGTTTATTAAAGCCTGCTATACACGTGACGATATATAGTAGCGATTAATCGTGCAGATTTATTGATCGTGTATACGAAAAATCGTTGCAGACTAGCGTTCATCGTCAACGATTACAATTTATTTTGGAAAAAGTGTTGTGAACTGCATTTGCAGTTTTATCGTCGCGTGTCGATGACGACCGCTCAGTTCGGCTTCGTTTGTCACGGAGTTCGCTTGTGTGTGTACGCGTGGATCACACTTGGAAGACGAAAGAGGTGGAAGCCGCGAATAACTGGAACAGCCCATAGAAAGCTACAGAATCGAAACTTGCCTTTAGACAAAATCACAGGAATAACATAATCGCAACAACAAAAAAAAGATGCCGCCTCCAAGAGGCATGTTGAAAAATACAACGCCATAGACCCAAATGCCAGCAGGGATATAGTGGTTAGGGAGATGAAGAATCTTAGAAAAGCATATAAAAAACATCATATTCTATCGAGGATGACATGTCTCTTGCGCGAGTTTCTGCGAAGACCTGACTACCGAAATCGATATCGGTGGCGTGTGGAGGAGACACTAGGAGCGTTCGATTTAACTGTATAGTCTGAAATCGCTAGGATATATCGGTATGTGTGTAGCAGGCTAAAAGAAGAAAATGAGATCAAACCTTTCCTTTACAGTACGACCATGTAAAGAAATAAATTGGCAATCTAACAACAGAACATCAAAAATCTTTTATCCCACTCATTCACTTTTCTGTGTGATTTTTCCAACATTTTGATTGATACAAATCTTGTCCTGGTAATTAAAAACACAACAAAAAATATTTAGCCAAGTTGTATGGCCGTTCTGAAGTGATGCGCTTATATACAATTTATTTTTATTTATACAGAAAGAGCTACCATAAGATTCCATTTGGATGTTTGTTACTTTTTCGTGCAATAACTACTTAACGGATGTTGATGACACTTTACTGTAATATAACCTATCTATATATTAATACGTGAAGCCCAAACTTTGTATCCCTTTTTGAGAGAAATGCGCGAACGGATGAACGTGAAACTTGGCATAGTTAAAGTTTATATGGAGGAGAAGTGCTTTATTTTATATAAAATGCATTAGAAGTACATTGAATTAATTAAAATATGCATTACTCACACTAATGCTTCAATTTTACACAACATATACACACAGGAGGGGGAGGAGGAGGTGATCTCGCAGAAGGAGGCGGCGGAAAGGGCCCGCGAGGTAGACCCCATAAGTGGCCGTCTCCGCCAACGGGGGACCGGCAGGAGGAGGCGGCGCTTTGCCCAACTTTGCACAGATTCGACGGACGAGGGGAGGCAGCTGGTGGTCTCTCTATATGTAGGAACCCGGCAGTCACTTTGCGCCGGGCGAACCGTTGGAGCGGCTCTACAAGGTTGATTAGCCTGTTCAATCCCTTGCCGCCCCAACAATTACGGTCGGTCGGTATACCGTGGGGTTTTAGTCCGTGCGATTCGGACATAACCCACCCTCTCCCCCATCCATAAGGGATTTCCCCACGTTAAAAAAAAAAGATAGGTCGCGAATTGCATGAGTCAGGCAACAGCCCAAGCCGAGGTGTGCCGTGCATCCTTGAGCTAGTTGTTAAAATAAAATCGGCTGAGTGCCTTAAGCGCTTGCCTTAGTAGTCCTGTGAAACTGTTAAGACCTTTTTAGGTAAATAGCGTAGTCAGTTCGAAAAAAAAGGTCAATAGCGTAATCAGTACGAGAAAAAAAAGTATTTTAATTTTATAAATCTTTTTTCATCTTATTTCGAATTTTATTATTTATACATTATTATATTAAGTTTATTAAAAAATAAAAATACAATTATCAAGTTTTTGTGAATATATCATTTATCGATATTTTCAAGATTTCTAAACAGCATGTCGATATATTTTTTTTACTCACATCCTTAACTTTTTTTTCTAATATCTGTGTATATTTTGCGGAAATATTAAATCATTATTCTGTGAATTATATAAATACATGTGCTCAAGTATAATAAATACGAGATCTTGCAAGTAATAAGGATGAGAAAAGTTACTGGGAAATAGGAAGCCGGTCTGTATTTCACACACTCCTGGTTGTGTAACATCCAAGAATGGCCGGGATTTACAATAATTCCGATTTTTTCACACTAATAAAATATGCCGAGCTAACGGACATCAGATAGAGTGGTACTCAAAGAACAAAAATAACTAATAAAGATTTATCAAATGTTATAAGTATTCATTAATAACGAAATATGACATATATCAAATTAAGATTATAGATGAGGGTCGTTTAGAAGTCAATTTTAATACTCATGATATATTACAATAGTTCAAGTTCCAAGTAAAGGTCTTTAAAGTTAAGTTTCGAAGTTAAAAAAAAGTGAATAAAGTTAGATTCCAGACGTAGATTAAGAAGTATAAACGCGAGTTAGAAAGTCAAGAGTAAAGGTTAAAATGTATTTCATGAGTTACAGAGGACGAATCATGCTTGGATCAACCGATATACGTTCAAATTATATGCATACCAGCTACCCGCCCGGTTTGTTTGTTTTTTTTTTTATGTCAAAAGGCGGCAAACGAACATGTGGGTCACCTGATGTTAAGTGATCACCAAGGGAATGGGGGAAAAGAAATGGGCCTCCGGCGCTCTCACTGGCCGAAACACAACAATGCAAGCACTGTTACTTCACGTCGGTGTTCTGTGAGAGGGTGCTACTACCCCGGTCGAGCCGACCCATTCATGCTGAAACTAGTAATAGCTACAGCGTGGCTCTACCACCTTCTAAATGTGTTTGTTTTTCTCTCGAAGTACGACCCAGTGACTGGACGTTATTTATACCTGTACTGTACCGCAAAATGTTCTGAAAATACCAATCACCACTGAAAAATTAAAATCCATCGACAGTTGTCGCTATGATACCGGCCTGCAAACTGTTTCCGAAATGTAATAACCCAAACGAGAGTCATTTGATTAAAGAACTCGTATAGAAATATAGCAGTATTAGTGAAATTGTTCTATTCGGAATTATTCAACTCTAATGATTTTTACAAGTTCTTTACCTCTTTTAGTATATAGTTAACGTCTTTATAAGATGTTTCCGTCCCGTTTCAAGTTTGCTAAAATCTACATATACTTTCCTTTCTAATCTATATGTCTTATAAATAAGCAATCTCTATCATACATTTTTTAGGAAGTAAAGTAAGTTTACTGAAAATTGTTTAAAATCGTCTATGATTTTAATTAGTATAAGTCGCATGACATCTATAATGAATAACTTGTACTAAACAACACGCATACCGTCTGTTGTAAATAACTTGTACTAAACAAATCGTGTACCAACTATTGTAAATAAGTTGTACTAATTTAGAAATGTTCACGGGCTAACACATAATATTTCATTAAAAACTTATCACTATTGAATGAATGGTAAATGAATGTACAGATGACTGATAAAAACTTTATTTTCAGGTTTATAGAAGAAAGTAATATTTATTTTGATACTAGATGGAATTTGTTAGTTTATTATAACAAAAACATGCTTCAAGGTTACATTTGTTATTTCGTATCATCCTCCATCGTATTTATTATTGATAGCGTGTATTTTATATACAACATTGAGGTCTACACTTTAAGATAATCCCCGTCCCTTTTGTTGTCGAGCCCTTTTACCTTGAATTTATTATTTATTGCTCATAGCTTACGTTCCGGAGGACTCGTCGGTCTATAATCAAACTTCTTAACGAGAATTTAATTTACTTGAACAACCAAACTTATTAACTTATACTTGTTATGTTCAAAAAGTTTTTTATACATACAGATTTTATAACGAAGAAGGAACAGTTGAACACAGATGGTTCAGTGGCTAGCGCGTTCGGATACCACATCGACCATCATAGAATGGGCTAGCTACCATCCTTAAGTTAAAAATCTGTCGCCAATACATACAAGAGTGTTCCGGCATCAGCACATGAGAACCAATCCCTCTCTAGGGCCATATCGTTATTTGACTTCAGGTGAAATTGAAGTCAAATGTGAAAACCTACATAGTATAACAAAAATAAAGTTTGTCCATATTTATAATCTTATCGTTGCCATATCAGAATATTACAAAGCCTAATTGTTCTATCTACACATATAATTAGAATGTAAATCTAAAGTGTCTGACTTTTTCAATTTTCGTGAAAAAAATTGTTGCAGGTGTCTAGGAATAGGTAATAGAATACATATCTATCATTTTTTTAATGTCTGCCTGTCTGCCTGTCTGTTTGTATGAACACGCATACTAAAATACTGAGTACAATATAATGATAAAGCATATCCTCAGGAGTAACTTAGTCTTTGCTTTATTAAAATTGGTTCACTCTATCAAAAGTTATTGTAATTTGAATGACGGCTCGAGGCAAGTACGAGAGAAATATTATACGAGTATATCATAAAGCTTATTTGTTTGGTTGAACGCGCTAATCTCAGGAATTACTGGTCCGATTTGAAAAAGTCTTCCAGTGGTAGATAGCTCATTTATCGCGAAAGGCTATAGGCTATATATCATCACGCTAAGACCAATAGGAGCGGGGCACTAATGAAGAATGTTTCAAAATCGGGGTTTTTTTTCTTTTGAGAGCTTCCGCTGCGTATTAGCGTTAGCTCAAAGTAACTATTCAACTCGGACGAAGTCACGAGCAGAAGCTAGTCATGATACATATTTATTTTATTAATTAAATCCACGTATGTTGAGTATATTGTATATTAGCTTTTGCTGTAGCTTCACTTGTTTTGGTGTAGATGTAATATCCCTCGACTTGTCCATACATTGACAACGTGTATGCAAAATTTCACGACAATCGATTAAGTAATTAAGGCATAACGTAACAAACAAACTTACATTCAAATTTATAATATTAGTACGGGTTATAATGTGATTCGCCCTTTTCGAGAGAAAATATCCTCATATGTCATTCAACTGATTATTTGATGACGTTTCACTTAGGCACATCAAGCTTGTGATGTTTTATTCTCCTTTCCACCCTCCTTACGACTGCGGTGAAAGGTCAAAGCTCCCCGAGGCATTATGTTACACTGACGTGTAACAATCGCCTTTTGATAATTAATTATTAAAACATTTCTTTCTATGTTATATTTCTTTTGGCGAGCTTTGTGTTTTAAACAGTATACGTTATATTTGTTTAAATTTGACAGGGACAAGCTATATAATATTTATGTATAGCGTCTTTGAATCAAAAAGTTTTTATAGTCTTTTTTAATCGTCTGTAGAGAATAGACGTTTTCTTTTTTCGAATCCCTAATACCGCGTTGGTTGTGTTAGGTTACTGTATACAATTATTGTCATTCCAAATATTTTACGGGAATTAATTGTTTTTAATTTTTCAGTTCTGCCTCTTTTAACGTGTGATTTACTCTCTCTCTCTCTTTCCAATAGTTTGTTGTTTCTAACTATTTGTATTCATATCGTTTCTTCATAGTAAGTTTGTTTTCGGTTGACTTTAAACACAGAAGAAATCTATACGTATAATAATAATGTAAATCTACTGTGTCTGTACTTTTTCGATTTTTGAGAAAAAAAATGTTCCAGGTGTCTAGGAATAGGTAATAAAATACGTTTCAATTATTTTTAGAAATGTCTGTCTGTCTATCTGTCTATCTGTTTGTATGAACACGCATCACTGCTAAAGTAGTGGGATCAAAAATAATAAAGCATATCCTCCAAAATAATTTAGTCTATGTATCATTAGAATCGGCTTACTCTGTCAAAAGTTATTGTAATTTGAATGACGGTTCGAGTTAAGTAAGAGAGAAAAGTAGATAAGTAAATGGACTTAATACATTCAAATGATTTTATTAATCACGGTTTTTTTTATATAGATTTCCGCGCAGATGAAGTCACGGGCACAGTTAGTCTACAATATAATACAAGATTTTCGTACTATATACCATTTAGTTACAAATGGATTTGATAAATTTAATATCGATGATAATCAATACGTATTTTTAATTTAAACTGTGTTATTTTTTTGTTGTTGTGCAAAATTGATTATCGTAAACGTTGAAGTGACTCAGATCAATGATTGCAGAATCTATTTTTGAAGTGAAAACTTTTTAGCTCCCTGCTCCGTGTAGTAGAATGAGACAGAACACATTGTACAGTGTTTCTTATATTTGCAGTATCATCATCGTATGAGTATATTACACTATCTAATGCTTACTCTAGTCCGAGCATTGTATATGTGTATGTTTATACGTCTGTGCGTCAGCACCCGCGTATTATGAAGCCTGGGAAAAGGCATCATATCCATCGTGGTGTATTCTCACACGTGTACTGTTTATATGAATATTTTATAATTTTTTAAGGTTTCTATTCTACCGTGTGTGACTCGCACACATGTTTTTCTATTGATATTTTGTCATTACAAATTGATCCTTATAAACCGTCTGTTTTGAAGTCAATTCTGTCAAATTTGATCATCACTGTTCAGGCCGTCTTGAAAAGCGTTAGGAGAAAGGCCTCATTAGAATCGGTTCAATCGCCTCTGATATACTTGGACAAACAACACGCAGTGAAAAATTATGGATACGTACACATTTGACGTTTGAATTTCCTTATGAAGATTGTCCTTCACCCTAGAGGTATAATTTTTTTTATTCGAAATCAAAACTAGTACTAGAGTCAAGTACATGAAACTTGTAAATACATATTCAATATACCTGCTGAATGGTTAAAGAGTTGCAATATTCTCAGGGGTTACTGAGTTGTCGTTTTTGGTTTTAAATCAAATTAAAAAATAAGTGCTTAATATTTAACCTAATTATCTTGAGAAACGCAAAACCGATATACCCTTAACAGCACATGGTTTACGCAAAAACGAACTGGTGTAATAAATACCTAAGCAGTGAATCAAGTCTCGCCCCGTACCTCGGCCCGCGCCTCACTTCCCTTTATTCGACCGTACGGTATTTTCACAATAAGCAGCTATGTAATGATTAACCTTGAAAAGCATCTCTTCAATTTTGTTCATTGAACCTAGGTGTGATTTTTTACGTTTAAAAGTATCGTTTCCATACCTTTAAATGTGTTAAAACAAACTTTAACTAAGGTTCTCTTTGTTGTTTATTAGTATTTGTTTTGATATTATTATTTTATATGTTAAATGTGACCATGTACTATCACACGATGTGCCACTCCTTCAATAATCACTAGATCTATATGTTCTAATCCGTTTATATAATATCTTGTTGACTTATTTTTCGTCATTGACTCATTTTTCCTTACAATTTTATATCCATTGAGCAAATCGAAATAAAGCAGTTTGCTTTACTATTTAGTAACCGGAATTTAATAGCCGTAGATACTAAATGTTATAGTGGTACTATATGATAATGGTAATAAATCTCCAATTATATATTAATTTAAAAACTATACTAGACTAATTCAGTAAGTAGATTTCACATAACGAATGCTAAAAAAGAAAAAAGGACGTGAGATTTTTCTTAACTTAGAAACCCTATTACTGTTTAAATTCGAATGAATTTGGACTCTCGTCACAGTGTCATTTAAAAATGTTCTAAAACATTTACAATACGGTGTGACTGCCAGCCCGGTTTACAATGGAAGTCGCGGTTAAATTCTCATATACGTCCTCATACATAATGGCGTCTTCTTAACAAAAGAAATACGTTTCGTATAGCATCGCTGTCGAGACGTATTCCAAAATTCTTAACAGGGTCTCGAAACTTCGCATATTCTTGTAAATCTACAGAATTCACTAGACCTCGAAAACATTTGATGCGTGATAGGTTTTCATAAATCCGACTTGGTGTAAAGTATTATTTACTTGGAAATATAATAAGTGGTTTTGTTTCGTTCATCGACCGCTGATACGTTTGACTTTAGTCTGACATTCATGAAGAGTCGATTTTACTGGAATGTTTAGATGTAGACTTGAATATTTTATTTCTTTGCTCAACGCTCTTAAAAGTTCTTGAAGTTTTATAAGAGATTTTTTGTACGTATATTTAAGAACATATTAAAAGAGGTTATTACTTGGTTTAATATTACTAGTGGGCGCCCAGTGGTCGACAATCGACCATAGTTCATTGATTTTTTAAAGTTTCAACTTTATTAAAATATATAATTACCAAAATAAAAAGTAGTCTAATACCTTTCTAACAATGAAAGAATTTTTAAATCGGATCAGTAGTACCAAAGATTACCCCAAACATTTAAACATCAACTTTTTAATGTTAGAGTTTCATAGATACCAATTCTACCAGTGTCAAGTCAGTAATGGGGGAGTCACTTTATAGGTAGTATTATTTTTGATTTTTATAATTTAGTTCTTTCAGATTAGACCACTGAGATACACAATGAAAAACACAACGCTCACAGACATCACGCCTTAAATAAATATATATTTACATAATAATTACTGTTAGTTATTGTATTATGTTAAAGTTTAATTTTGTTAAAACATGTACAAAGTATAGCCAGAGTATTGACAAAAGGAGAAAATACACACCTTTGTTCGTTTGTTAAAATCAGACGGACGTAGTATATTGTTAAGTAAAATAACATACGATACTATACTAAATTGAGGCAATTGAAAAAAATGTGTTCTAGAGTGCCTTCATCCAACCCACATTCACATATTGAGTTGGCCCTGATTCTGAGCTCTGCAAGGTGGACTGGAGAGCACACGTCTACAGATAGATCCTTAGTCTACGGATAGTAGACGCAGCAAACTTGCGACAGTGACGAAACGTATAAAGTCATGGCTTACCAGGAATATTGTCCTGTTCACGGAAACAAATCAGTCTTGTTTAGAGAGGATATATCCTGAACATAGGTTTTGTAGTGATCAAAATATCCAGTCTGGATAATTTCTTTAGCAAGAATATCAACAGCTTAATTACCCTGGATCCCACTATGTCCTGGTATCCATGCCAGAACTATATAAATTCCTAAACAATGACATTGGTACAAATGGTATTTAATAATTATGATAACTGTTACTTTAGAAAAAATCTGAATATCCTGAGTAGCTTGTAAGCAATTTAGAGACTCTGTCACTATGTTATTTTGATCTAATTTATGTGTTAGTATATATTTGATAGCTTTTAATATAGCCACTACTTCATCTGTGAAGGTGGAGGATAAAGAAAGGCATTTATTACCTCTTTATGTTATCAGTGTTGATAAAAACAATATAAATATATAATGTGTCACATTGTCATATATATAAATGTATTATTGCAAGCATACGCGTACATAAATGTTATTAACGAATGTCGCGAAATTAAAAAAAAACAGGGTAAGTAATTTTGACCTAATGTGGTTAAGTCGGAAGCTGAAGGGTACAATAGCTAATTATATTTAATTGCAATTTGTCAAAATAATATCGAAATGTAGTGTCAAAAGTTTCAATTAGAACAAAAACCCTTTCTTTCTTTAAGGCAAACAGTTTCATTAATATATTTTTAAAAACGTTTATATATATAGATTAGGAACCCTCTCGGGCGTCCACAGAACACGCTACTAAATTGCTATCACAATCTGTTCAGTAGTTTCGGCATGCATAGAGGACAAACATACAAACATTGATTTAGTGTGAGTAATGCATATTTTAATTAATTTAATGTACTTCTAATACATTTTATATATAATAAATAGGTTTCTGCACTTCTCCTCCATATAAACATTAACTATGCCTAACTTAAAATTTCACGTTCATCCGTTCGCCCAATTCCGTTAAAAAGGGATACAAAGTTTAGTCTTCACGTATTAATATATATGATGATTAGTTAATACTTCATGTAATTCTCTTTCTTGTTAAGCTATTATGAACCAAATGGTCAAAATTATAACGTCCAAAATTCATCAGCCGTGAGGAGAGTGCAATGCTAAAATAAAGACAGATAATACTATTATAATAATTGAGTTAAATACATTTAAGAGTTCTAGTTCTTTTACACTGAGAATGAAGTTCATTTTTGGTTGGATCTCCTAATTAGCATAGCAGTAGATATGCATTTTTAGTGTACGTCCACCACTTGGGTGCGAAATACCTATTTGTATTTTAGCCGGAAATTTGAGGCCTAGCTAAAAATCAGCGCCGTTTACAAAGGCAGCAATGCGCCAATGCCTGATCGCATTGTCATAGCTTTACTTTTTTATGTTAAGGGTTATCCTCTTGGTTTGTGGTAGAGCTACGCTGCAGCTATAACTGGTTTCAGCATGAATGGGTCGGCTCGCCTGGGGTACTACTCACAGAAAACCGACTTGAAGTAACAGTGCTTGCATTGTTGCATTTCGCTTGGTCAGTGAGAGTGCCGGAAGCCCATCTCCCTTCTATCGTCTTTTTTCCTTTTCCCTCCACTCTCACCCTACCCTACCCTACACTCTAAGATGATATATATATATATATATATATATATATGATACACGTTAAGCCTAGACGGATATTGGCGCTCAAGTGTGGCTGTAGGAATATACCAACGTGTGCTTTAGGACGTTTAGGGTCATATCTAATATAAACATATTCCACTATTAAAAGAATTACAATTTTTGCAAGTACTACTCTGCACTGTACCTCTCTCTCTCTACATCTCTAAGTACCTAAAATAAATTGTTAGGATAAATGACGCAGACAAAGTCGCGGACATCAGTTAATCTCCAATATAATATAAGCCATCTAACATACTAATATTTGATAATAACTTATAATGATAACGTTACGTAAGCACAGTACAATCCAAAAACAATGGCGACCACCGAGTGACACACTATCCATCGCCGGTCGCCGCTGTCATACCGGCCTGCGAAAAGCTGGATATGCACAGGCTGATCCCGAAACGCGACCCGCAGAAGTGAATCAATATGACGGGCTTTTTCGCCATGTACATGGTGGTTGCGACCCAGTTGGGCTGTAAAACCCTACCACCCCGTTTTCGCCATTGCCTCGTAATAATATAATGTAATAGGGTCTTAAAAATTACTCACCAAGTTCAGAGCCACAGACGCGGGGAATGATTTCCAAGATGGCAGAGCATGACGCGTCTTCGAAGCACAGCTGCCGTGCCAGTAAACAGTTCAGGATGGCCATAGCCTTAAGGCCGGGCGCTGTTGACAAAAAATATATGTTATTTCTGGTAATCAAATTTAGGTCAAGTAAAAGCTATAAAAACATTACTATATATCATTATATAGTATAAAATAAAGTCCCTACCGCGTCTGTCTGTCTGTCTGTTCGCGATAAACTCAAAAACTACTGAACGGATTTCACCAGTGGATAAAGTGATTCATGAGGAACGTTTTGGTATATAATTTATCAATTATTTTTAATCAGGGCGGGACAACTTCTGCCGGGCCCGCTAGTGTAACATATAACATTACTTGTAGTATTTTATAAGTAGTTTTAGTAATAATAAGTATAATAAAGTATGTCTACAATAAATAACTGGCTATCGCAACCGGTACAGGTTGATGAAAAAATTACAGTATTATTTTACTTTATTGCGTTTCAGGTATAACTAGTAGATAAGGTTGGCAGTTCGCATCGGCAGACCAGCTATGATCAATAATGTATTGACTTGTTTATTTCTCATTCGTCGTTTTTAGATTATTCTAGCGGACCCGGCGGACGTTATCCTGCCCTAAAAAGACTTTGACAAATTACACTTACGATCGATATGATCGAACGGTTGAATAAGAACCATAGATTTGTTGCCGATGAGGGTTATTCAAACCTGGTTAAGTTTAACCCCGAAAAGACACAGGCGTCCCTTTTTTCTACAAAACGGATTCCGTTCA
>MU160152.1:6542-65751 GCA_015888305.1 Antheraea pernyi | reverse complement strand
AAGTACGCTCATGTGTGGAATACTGCTGTCACCTATGGGATGGATCAGCCAAATATCAACTGGCCGCTCTTGACTCCATTGCACGTCGTGCTCGTCGGCTTCTAGGTGATGAAGCGCTGTGGGAGACAAGAATGCTCAATTTAGAGCATCGACAACAAGTGGCTTGTCTCTCAGTGTTTTATTAGTTACACTTTGGAGAGTGTGCACAGGAATTACATGATTTAATTCCACCGTCCCCATTCCATCAGAGGACGACCAGACGTCGTGAGGGCTTCCACGCTTATGTAGGTGATATTCCTGAGATTCGTACGAAGCGATTTGCTTCCACATTTATTATACGTGCGGCTAAGGTCTGGATTTCACTCCCGGCGTCTGTCTTCCCGTCATCATACAACTTGGGAATGTTCAAGAGTAGAGTGAATAGGCATTTACCAGGTAAGCGCGATCCATCGTCGACTTCATCGTCACTTACCATCAGGTGAGATCGTGGCTAACTAAACGCGTACGTGTAAACATAAAAAAAGAAAAAACTTAAACTATATATATACTTAAACCTTTATCATGAATCACTTTATCTACTGGTGAAACCTCTCGAAAATCCGTTCAGTAGTTTTTCAGTTTATCACGAACAGACAGACAGACAGACATACGTGGCATAGGACTTTGTTTTATTATATGCAGTGATTGTATTGTGGACCATGCACAATGCCTTCACTATCCTTTGTTGTTGTAAAATAAATAATTCCGTCATTTTCAATAGTTTACAAAACATTTCAAATATTCCGTGTGCTTTATCATGAAATAATATATTTTAAATGGATAACAGTAGAATTAATAGCAATCTAACAAGCCCATTGTTAATTAATTCCTGTGTTGCTTTTCATTAAATTTGGTAAAACAATTACGTAACACAGATTCATATGTGAGGTTAGTACGATTTCAACGCAGTAATCGATTAAAATACAGCCAATGATATTTAGTATGTATACAAATAAATAAAATTGATATCTGTTTGTAATGCCAAAATAATTTTTTTTTGGCTGACGAGCGTTTCGGGTGGTTTACCGTGGATGCCGTCCGCCTGGTCCTGCGGGAGTGAATGCTGAGGGAGTTGGGCTCCCTGACGTTCCGACTGGTGCAGGTACTCACCGGATAGGGTTGTTTCGGGTGGTACCTGCACCGGATCGCACGTAGGGAGCCGACCGCCTGCCACGAGTGCGGCGCTGAAGAAGATACAGACAGAGAGTGCTGCACGGGGAAAGCAGCGCCGCATTCTGGCGGCGGCGGTAGGAGCGCACTCATCGCTGCTGAGCGTGGTTTCGGCCATGCTCGGCAGAGAACAGGCGTTGCGAGCGATGGCTTCCTTCTACGAGGAGGTCATCTCGCAGAAGGAGGCGGCGGAGAGGGCCCGAGAGGTAGACTCTCAAAGTGGCCCTCTCCGCCAAAGGAGGACAGGCGGGAGGAGGAGGCGGTGCTTTGCCCAACTCCTCCCGCCACCGTAGCCGGAACTGAGGGGATGGGCCGGGAGGCCCATCTTCTTATTCCACAGGTCCGGTGGACGAGGGGGCCAGCCGGTTTGTACCCGGTATGCCCCTCTATAGGTAGGAGCCCGGCGGTCACCTTTCGCCGGGTGGACCATGGGGGCGGCTCTACAAGGTTTATTAGCTTGTTCGATCCCTTGCCGCCCTCACAATAACGGTCTGTCGGTACGCCGTGGGTTTTTAGTCCGTGCGAGTCGGACATAACCCACCCTCTCTCCCAGGAGGGTGGCGTATCCATAAGGGATTTCCCCACTTTAACAAAAAAAAGGCGCAACACGGTAAATGGATCTGCTGTTTTTACGCACGTCAAAGAAATTTAGCTGACGATAATTTCGAGTTATCGTTTGATCTGCTCCTTTATCGGAATAACTTTTAACGTTAATTTTAAAAGTAGTCGAAGCTTCCTCACGCAGATATTAAACTATCATAATACCACTCCCATATCTGCGAAACGAAGCTTCGAATACTTGTCGCGCTAAAATGAATGTCAAAAATCGTTCCAATAAACGTTATACGTTGCCACACTTATGTCTTTCCAATGACTCGACTTTAGCGTCCGCTAAACTCATTTGACGTATGTAAAACCGCCAGCCCAGTTATCGTGCTGCTCCTATCATCACGCAGCCCGATAGTTCGTATCGCGAAACGATAATGTCTTCCCACATATGCATTTAGTGTGACTATAGACACTTAGACCATAGAAACTTCGTGCCGATACAAGTATGGGATTAGCTTTCGACGAAGTATGTGTAAACTGCAGAATAGGAGCTAAATTCATGAACTGTATAGAGTAGCTTATACCAACAAAAAGTTATATTTTTAAATAGTGTTAATGGATGCAGTAACTCTCAACAGTTAAAATTAACTATTTAAATAACTGAACTGTAAGGGAGCAAAATGGCATAGTTGATGCAATCTGAATCAGACGGAAATATATTTCAAGCTCGAAATAACTGCAAGTCTGTGCCGTGTATTGATCTAACCGAGTTCTCCGCCTAAATTATTCTAGCATTTTCGGTTACGTTGCACAATGTATTATTAGTGTTATGGATGTTTATTTTATTGCGAGTTAAGAAAGCGTTTATTAAGGATTTGGGAAACTACAACAAATTGAATGGTAATAAAATTGAATGCCTTATACGAGTTCACGTATTAACATGCTTTGCAATGCATGCAAATTTATTAATTTACATTAACATTTTGTAGGCGGTAGAGCCACGCTGAAGTTATTACTGGTTTCAGCATGAATGTGTCGGCTTGCCCGAGGTTCTCCCCTTGTGTTGAAAGTGTCTATGGTTGGTGGTGATCACTTAACATCGGGTGACCAACCTGTTTTTTTGCCTCCTATGATATAAAAAATATAGACATACCTAAAGTCTCTCTAACAATATTCTTCATATATTTTATGTAGTTGTAATCAGTCTGAGCTATAGTAGTCTCTTACACACTCTATTCGCCTAAAGTTAAACCTGCACAGTCTTATAACAAAAATAAAATGAGCTCGGATAAAACACAAGTTTTACTAAACAGTGTCTAAAATTTTAAAGCTAGTTGAAGTCATGTTTAAAATACTTTATTAGAAAAGCGTGTCCAAGCGGTCTCTAGCTAAACGTTGATTGAAGTTTTCAATGCAAGCAACTCTGAATAGCATTCGTTAATTTCGATCTCATCATTCAAAAACGTTCCATTATGTACAGATATTTTGCAAACAATTTCAATTTATGAATAATATTTACATATTATAAAGAGGTAAAGCTTGTGAGTTTGTGACGTTGTGACGTTGTAGGGGGTGATCTCAGGAACTACTAAACGGATTTTGAAAATTCTTTTACCAATAGAAAGCCACGTTATTTGTGAGTGTTATAGGCTATATATATATCATCATCACGCTAAGACCAATAGGAGCGGAGTAACAATGAAGAATGTTTTAAAATCGGGTTTCTTTTTTCCTTTTGAGAGCTGCCGCTGCGTCTTCGCCCAAAATAATTATTCTACACGTACGAAGTCGCGGGCAGAAGCTATTAACTAATTATATTATCTATACTAATATTATAAAGAAGTAAAGTTTCTGAGGTTGTAGTGGGTAATAACCGGTGGAGTCGGTGATCACTTAACATCAGGTGATACGCCTGTTCGTTTGCCTCCTATGACATAAAAAAAAACAATAGGAAAACTAAACAAAGCTAAATTATTACCATGGTTCTGGCTTTAGTAAAGGCATTTGACAGTTATATACGTTGCACTGGAACTGTGTTGCCTCGGAGACACGACAATGATCATTAATTTTATTTGTACCAAAAGTCCGGGTACGTTTTATATATTATATATTAGCTCAGGTCTGCGGTCGGTGTTCAGTTGACATGCTATGTTTTGCGGTTTTGAATTATAGTTGTTGAATAAGATCTCATCTCACTAATATCATATGTGAATATATTTACACATTTTCAATGGTTGTAAAATATATTACGATGCATTGCAGCGAGTGTATTTGATATCAATAGTGATCAAAATGCAATCTAATTTTTTTTTCTTGTTCAAGAAAAAAGAATGATTACCAAAACGTACCTATACATATAATAAGAATGTTATTCGAACGTGTCTGCATTTTTTCGATTTTTGTGAAAAAATCTTTGCAGCTGTCGTCTTGGAATAAATAATAAAATACATTTCAATCATTTTAAGAAACGTCTGTCTGTCTGTCTATTTGTTTATACACGCGTCACTGCTAAAGTTCACTATAAAACATCACCAAGAAAATCATAAAGAGATTCTCGAGTAATATTTAGTTTTGGTTTCATTAAAACCGGTTCACTCTATCAAAAAATATTGTAATTTTAATAACGATGCGTATTAAGTACGAGAAAAACCTAAATAAGTAAATGGACATAATATATTCAGATGATTTAATTAGTCACTATCTTTTTCCATTAGATTAGATTAGATGCCCTAACGCTATTGCGAACTAGATTAACAGGACGTTGCAGAGTACTGCGTTGCTATTTTCAGAAAGTTGGAGATAAGTAATAGATCTGCTTCAGACTGTGTTGATTAGTACTGAAACAATAGTATGGCTCTTTTTATAATGCTCGTACAGGTAGCTATCGTAATCAAGTTAAAAATTCTGCGCCAAACATTGGAAGATCTTTTTTTAATAGGTAACGTCTTACCTTTGCTCCAATTTGATTGCCGCATTGACCAGCTTGTATATGCACTATTTCCCTCATTTTATATTGACCTTTTCTCTAAAGCTGCTATTTCTTTAATATTATAAGACACGGCCTACTCGTATGTCGTATTCAATAAAACAAAAGCCGATTATTTAGAATGCCCATACCGCAAATAATTATTTTCTTTATAATAAGATCATATTTCGGCCAGTCGATCACTGGGAAGTTGGACGATATATTTATTTATACTTCTTTATCAAATAAAACAAAAAATAATTAACCAAACTTTTTCCTATGTCGTATATAACATTTTCATAAGTGATAAGGAGGATAAAAGACCGTTCACAAAACTGCGTCGATACATTGTATGAAAGGATTTATCTTCTGGAGGAAGCTTTAGAAATTTGTGAGGACAGAGGAAAGTAATCTTCAAGTTTTTTTATTTAACTCTTTTTTATATAACAGCGGGCAATCAAATAGGTGGGTTATCTGATAGTAAGTGATCACCGCCGCTTATAGACATTAGCAACACCAGGGAGTCGCAAGTGCGTTGCCGGCCTTTTAAAGGAGGTCGGCCTCCAGCGCTTTCACTGACCGAACGAAACGCAACAATGAAAGCATTATTACTTCACGTTGGTTTTCTGTGAGAGGGTGTTGCGGTCCATTGGCTCAGTGAGAGCGCCGAAGGCCCACCTTCACTCCTCGCCCTCTCCCCTCCCCCTCCACCCTTCCTCCCCTTCCCATCAAACACAGGCTGGCAACGTACTTGCGACTTCTCTGGTATTGCTAGTGTCTATGGACGGTGATCACTTAACATCAGGTGACAAACCTGCTCTTTTGCCTCCTATGATATATAAAAAATTAAAATACAAAATTTCCCTATGGTCGGTTGACTGATTTAGGCGAAAATATATACCTGCGATATAACGATACTTGCTGTTGAGTTCCGTTACAGAACGACTCGTAACGTCACGGACTAAAATTCCATCAGTGTCATCTCGATGGTTGGAAGTCGTGCACTGTGCGGTTCGTATTTTTCACGTCCGCCAGTTCTCTGGAATTAACTCCCAGCGGAAACATTTCCAGACCATTACAATCTCCCATCTTTCAAGAAACGAACTCCTTTCTTAAGGGCCGGCAACGCATCTGTGATTCACCTCATGTCGCAGGTGTCTATGGGCGTCGGTGATCACTTACCATCAGGTGACCCGCATGTTCGTTTCGACCAATGGTATAAAAAATACGAACAGAAAAACTCACATTTCCATTTATTAGTATTAGCATTTTATTCAGGTATATTTTATGTATCAAATAATCGGGAACGTATTTCAACGGGATTCGGCTTATATATTAACTGAATTATATATATTTAACTCATTAATATCTTTGACATTTCAATTATTTTTAGAAATGTCTGTCTGTCAGTCTGTATGAACACGTATCACTGCTAAAGTACTAGGTTCAGAATAAAACCCTACCAAGAAAATCATAAAGAATATCCTCGAGAGTAACTTAGTTTTTGATTCATTAAAATCGGTCCACTCTATCAAAAGTTATTGTAATTTTAATAACGACGCGGCGTAGTACGAGATAAATATAGATAAGTGAATGGACTTAATACATTCAGATAACTTTATTAATCGCTATTTTTTACCTAAGGTTCCACGCAGACGTAGTCACGGGTACAGCTAGTAAATAAATAAGATAATAAACTCTTTGGATATCAAAACTATACAGTCTAAATTCATTTTCAACGGAGAATATATTCATGTAACTAGAAAAGTGTTGAGTATGTTTGTGGACGGATATACGAGTAGAGGAAGACCGAAAAAGGTATGGATGGACTGCGTGAAAAACGATATGTGCGTAAAAGGTGTGAATACTGAAATGACATTTGACAGGAGAGAGTGGAAAAAGAAAACATGTTGTGCCGACCCTACTTAACTGGGATAAGGGTAATGATGATGATGATATTATCAACGATTCCATAATTTCCAAATAGTAACTCGAAGACAAATACGACCTCTGAAGACTGCTGCAACAGTAAGATATCTTCCGTGGCGGGGATCGCACGCCGCCATCATATTCTTTGCATCAAACATTTGTTGGGTCAACTCTGGCACGGTAAGAGCTCGGTACTGCTGGCTACCACGAGACGTTAGTGGGGCGAAACCGGGAATAAAGAAATGCAGGCGAGGAAAGGGGACCATGTTTACAGCTAATTTTCTTAAATCTGCATTCAACTGCCCAGGGAACCTCAAGCAGGTTGTTACACCAGACATTGTTGCAGATACCAGATGATTCAAATCACCATATGTTGGAGTCGTTAATTTAAGTGTGCGGAAACAAATGTCATAAAGGGCTTCATTATCAATGCAGTAGGATTCATCGGTGTTCTCCACCAGCTGATGTACAGAGAGCGTGGCGTTATATGGTTCCACAACCGTATCGGACACTTTCGGAGATGGTACTATGCTAAACGTGTTCATAATCCGATCTGGATACTCTTCTCTGATCTTGGAGATTAACAAAGTGCCTAAACCAGCACCAGTGCCTCCTCCTAACGAGTGTGTCAATTGAAATCCTTGCAAACAGTCGCATCCTTCAGCTTCTTTCCTTACAACATCTAGAACTGAATCGACTAGTTCAGCACCTTCAGTATAATGTCCCTTGGCCCAGTTATTACCAGCTCCAGATTGCCCAAATACGAAGTTATCGGGGCGGAAAATTTGCCCGAATGGCCCTGAACGTACAGAATCCATGGTACCGGGTTCTAAATCTACTAAGACTGCGCGTGGAACATACTTGCCACCTGTAGCTTCATTATAATATACGTTGATACGCTCCAACTGTAAATCAGAGTCACCGTGGTAGGTGCCTGTAGGATCAATGCCATGCTCGTCCGATATCACCTCCCAAAACTGAAAGCATAATGCAAAATTATTTTTCTTTTTTTTTTGGTAATATTGTGTGCATTGTTAAATTTTACTATAACGGGATATATTTTGCCTGAATCTTCGTTCACGTGAAGTATTGCTATTGCTAACATTTTTGTTTCGAAGCTTTTTATAGCTTATTTTATATTTAAATATTTTTTGCTCAATCCCATACACAATATCTATTAGAAACCTAAAAATTTCAACGTAATTCAAACTCATAAAGAACTAACGTATTAGTACGGAATGCTATTGGAAATTCAGTCTTCTGTTGCTTAATCAGTTGTAATAAGATTAAGTCATATGATTTAACTTTATAAAAGATTCATATTTGAATATTTACAATACTGAGAATATTATAACAGTGCTTACCTTTGCTCCAATTTGATTGCCGCATTGACCAGCTTGTATATGCACTATTTCCCTCATTTTATATTGACCTTTTCTCTAAAGCTGCTATTTCTTTAATATTATAAGACACGGCCTACTCGTATGTCGTATTCAATAAAACAAAAGCCGATTATTTAGAATGCCCATACCGCAAATAATTATTTTCTTTATAATAAGATCATATTTCGGCCAGTCGATCACTGGGAAGTTGGACGATATATTTATTTATACTTCTTTATCAAATAAAACAAAAAATAATTAACCAAACTTTTTCCTATTTCGTATATAACATTTTCATAAGTGATAAGGAGGATAAAAGACCGTTCACAAAACTGCGTCGATACATTGTATGAAAGGATTTATCTTCTGGAGGAAGCTTTAGAAATTTGTGAGGACAGAGGAAAGTAATCTTCAAGTTTTTTTATTTAACTCTTTTTTATATAACAGCGGGCAATCAAATAGGTGGGTTATCTGATAGTAAGTGATCACCGCCGCTTATAGACATTAGCAACACCAGGGAGTCGCAAGTGCGTTGCCGGCCTTTTAAAGGAGGTCGGCCTCCAGCGCTTTCACTGACCGAACGAAACGCAACAATGAAAGCATTATTACTTCACGTTGGTTTTCTGTGAGAGGGTGTTGCGGTCCATTGGCTCAGTGAGAGCGCCGAAGGCCCACCTTCACTCCTCGCCCTCTCCCCTCCCCCTCCACCCTTCCTCCCCTTCCCATCAAACACAGGCTGGCAACGTACTTGCGACTTCTCTGGTATTGCTAGTGTCTATGGACGGTGATCACTTAACATCAGGTGACAAACCTGCTCTTTTGCCTCCTATGATATATAAAAAATTAAAATACAAAATTTCCCTATGGTCGGTTGACTGATTTAGGCGAAAATATATACCTGCGATATAACGATACTTGCTGTTGAGTTCCGTTACAGAACGACTCGTAACGTCACGGACTAAAATTCCATCAGTGTCATCTCGATGGTTGGAAGTCGTGCACTGTGCGGTTCGTATTTTTCACGTCCGCCAGTTCTCTGGAATTAACTCCCAGCGGAAACATTTCCAGACCATTACAATCTCCCATCTTTCAAGAAACGAACTCCTTTCTTAAGGGCCGGCAACGCATCTGTGATTCACCTCATGTCGCAGGTGTCTATGGGCGTCGGTGATCACTTACCATCAGGTGACCCGCATGTTCGTTTCGACCAATGGTATAAAAAATACGAACAGAAAAACTCACATTTCCATTTATTAGTATTAGCATTTTATTCAGGTATATTTTATGTATCAAATAATCGGGAACGTATTTCAACGGGATTCGGCTTATATATTAACTGAATTATATATATTTAACTCATTAATATCTTTGACATTTCAATTATTTTTAGAAATGTCTGTCTGTCAGTCTGTATGAACACGTATCACTGCTAAAGTACTAGGTTCAGAATAAAACCCTACCAAGAAAATCATAAAGAATATCCTCGAGAGTAACTTAGTTTTTGATTCATTAAAATCGGTCCACTCTATCAAAAGTTATTGTAATTTTAATAACGACGCGGCGTAGTACGAGATAAATATAGATAAGTGAATGGACTTAATACATTCAGATAACTTTATTAATCGCTATTTTTTACCTAAGGTTCCACGCAGACGTAGTCACGGGTACAGCTAGTAAATAAATAAGATAATAAACTCTTTGGATATCAAAACTATACAGTCTAAATTCATTTTCAACGGAGAATATATTCATGTAACTAGAAAAGTGTTGAGTATGTTTGTGGACGGATATACGAGTAGAGGAAGACCGAAAAAGGTATGGATGGACTGCGTGAAAAACGATATGTGCGTAAAAGGTGTGAATACTGAAATGACATTTGACAGGAGAGAGTGGAAAAAGAAAACATGTTGTGCCGACCCTACTTAAGTGGGATAAGGGTAATGATGATGATGATGAACGGAGAATATATTCAGGTGTTGTAGAATAGACAAAAAAATATGAATTTTAAATTTCGAAATATTCTCAGTCAATTATTACAATGACGTGTCAATCGTTAACATTTTTAACAATGTCATCTTAGAATTTTATATGTATATTTTTATTTTTGTATTTTATATTATACATATCTTTTAATTGCGGGCAAAACTTAAATTAAATAACGGAATACAATCTCTGAAACATTCACAATAATGAGGGAAATAGTACATGTACAAGCTGGTCAGTGTGGGAATCAAATTGGTGCAAAGGTAAGGCATAGTATCACGTCCTGTCTATTATGTAAATATATGTATATGTAAATATATTTCGGACAAAGTTCGTCTGGTTTCGTTTGATTCCAATTTAATACAAAAATAAAATATTAAGATACTTATTAACAGCACCGCGCGCTCACCGACCGCTACCGACCCGAACAAATCTAACCTAACCGAACCAAGACTGGAAAATTGAGAAAAATAAATCGGTTAAGTTGGACTTGTGCAACAAAGACAGCGCGAACCGGCTGCGGTAGCGGTCGCCGAGCGTACTCCGTTTTGTATATTAGCAACTTGATATTCAGATTTACTAGGTATCTTTTTAAAATATTGGATCATATGAGGTCAATAATTCATTAAAAATTTCAGTTTTGGGAGGTGATATCAGATGAGCACGGCATTGATCCCACGGGTACATATCATGGTGACTCGGATTTACAGCTAGAGCGAATTAACGTGTATTACAATGAGGCTACTGGTGGAAAATATGTTCCTCGCGCAATACTTGTAGATCTTGAGCCTGGTACTATGGACTCCGTTCGCGCAGGGCCCTTTGGACAAATCTTTCGTCCCGATAACTTTGTGTTTGGACAGTCTGGTGCCGGTAATAATTGGGCCAAAGGACACTACACGGAGGGCGCTGAATTGGTTGATTCTATCCTAGATGTTATCAGAAAGGAGGCGGAAGGCTGTGACTGTTTGCAAGGGTTCCAAATGACTCATTCACTAGGAGGAGGTACAGGAGCTGGCTTAGGCACTCTAATGATCTCAAAGATCCGTGAAGAATATCCTGATAGAATCATGAATTCATTCAGTGTTGTACCATCACCTAAAGTTTCTGATACAGTCGTAGAACCGTACAATGCTACGCTTTCTGTACATCAGCTTGTGGAGAATACTGATGAATCTTATTGCATCGACAATGAAGCACTTTATGATATTTGTTTCCGTACACTAAAGTTAACTACACCAACGTACGGTGATTTGAATCATTTAGTATCTGCGACGATGTCAGGTGTTACCACTTGTCTACGGTTTCCTGGGCAACTCAATGCCGACTTGAGGAAGTTGGCTGTCAATATGGTACCGTTTCCTAGATTACACTTTTTCATTCCCGGCTTTGCTCCTCTTACGTCTCGTGGTAGCCAACAGTACCGAGCTCTTACTGTACCAGAGCTGACTCAACAAATGTTCGATTCGAAGAATATGATGGCAGCGTGTGATCCCCGTCATGGAAGGTATCTAACTGTTGCAGCAGTCTTTAGAGGCCGTATGTCTATGAAGGAGGTGGACGAACAGATGATGAACATTCAAAACAAAAACTCTTCCTACTTTGTGGAATGGATTCCGAATAACGTAAAGACAGCCGTGTGCGACATTCCCCCACGTGGGCTTAAGATGTCTGCGACGTTTATAGGAAATTCAACTGCGATTCAGGAATTATTTAAGCGTATTTCTGAACAATTCACAGCGATGTTTAGACGCAAGGCGTTTTTACATTGGTACACCGGTGAAGGGATGGATGAGATGGAATTCACTGAAGCAGAAAGTAATATGAATGATTTGGTATCAGAGTACCAGCAGTATCAGGATGCTACAGCCGAGGAGGAAGGAGAGTTTGATGAAGAGGAAGAGGGTGGAGACGAAGGAGATTAGATTTTCTTTAAGTTTTGCTGTACATATAAATATTTTATAGTTTTATTACAGATTTTATTTTCAAAGACAGTTTTTTGGTGTATGATATTATTTGGACGTGGATTTTTTATTCTTATATATATTGTAGCATTGATGATAATTGCAGTTTTAAGTAGTGACTTGTTCAAGGAAGGTCGTATTACCGGGAAAGGGAACGTATTTGCAAACAAGGATGCTTGAATACATTGATAAGTGCTTGAGAAAATGTTTTAATGTACAGGTCAGTAGGTAACCTGGCCAGTGTGTTCAATGTTTTTATTACCAAAAATTTCATTGGCTGAAAGTCTATGCTCATTGCATCCTTTCAGGCATATCTTTCAACCCAAGTACTATTGAACATTATAGATTTATCTAAATTTTATAAACAACAAGTTGCGAGAATTACTAATGTTAACCCTTTCTTCAACAAAACTGTTACATTTCACGGGATTATGTTAAATTAGTCGTATGAGTGTAGAAAAGGTTTGAATAGTGTATGAGTGTCCGCGGGCTTACAGAAAGCCCTTTGAGCTCGACAACTTATATGAGATGATATAATATAGAGTTGTTAGTTGTTACTTCTGAACGTGTCTGGCTAGGTTTCGTTAAAGATGATGATTATCAGTTCTCAGTGTTGAATATACTAGAAGCCGAAAGAAAATGCATGCAAATCGTGACGCTGAAAAAACCGCAAATATCGCGTGGAATAATTTATTCATATAACGACACACTGTTATCTACTATCTGTAAATAATGGTAAGTTTTTCAAATAATGTGGGTGCTTTATAGGAATTATCTCTCAGGTTTGTCTTATAGCAATTAATGACGTGGTTTTTTATGATTTCTTATCATTATTGGAATGTTTTTTTTTTCGAACTGACTACGCTATTGACCAAGCAAGGTCTTAACAGCTTCACTAACAGAATACTAACACTTAACAGATTACTAAAGCGAGCGCTTAACGCACTCAGCCGATTTTATTTTGACAACTAGCTCAAGGGTGCGCGGCACACCTCGGCTTTGCTTTACTGGTAAAGTATCGATAAGACACTAAGCATATTTAAGGATCAGTCTTGATATATTACATTCTTTTTCATAATGTGATGTAGCAAATAGGCTAGCAATTTGTAGGTGGTACAGCCACGTTGAAACTATTAATGGTTTCAGCATGAATGGGTCGGCTCGCCCGTACTACCACCCGATCCACAAAAAACCGACGTGAAGTAACAGTGCTTGCATTATTGCGTTTTGTTCGGTCAGTAAGAGCGCTGGAAGCCTACCTTCCCTCCCCCCAAATACAGGCTTGTAATGTACTTGCAACTCCCCTAGTATTGCTAGTGTCTATGGACGGTGGTGATCACTTAACATCAGGTGATAAACCTGTTCGTTTGCCTCCTATAATTTAAAAAGTATATGTTAGTGCTAGTTACAGTTTATAACTACCTATATCCATTCAGATAAAGACTATAGTCCTAAGGCCAGCTAGTAATAACCTGCCACTACAAGAAAAGCTTGTGGCGAACAGCTCTATATATTTTTGCAATTACTCGTGTGGGCAATTTTCATACCCTGAAAGCCGAGCTTTATAACCATGTGATGTTGTAAATGACGTGCAAACTTTTGTCTCGCACTAACGTCCGTCTTATCCCATAATACCGTCCTTTTCACTTGACCTTTCACTAGGGTTTCGTATATGCCTAATGAATTATTATTGTAGGGTGTTACACAGGGAATCCTTTAGTTCAATCTGAGAGTAAACTTTTAATAAGTCCGAAAGGAATTCGTTGACTTTCCAGTCGGTTTAATGTCCTTAATTTGTTCTAGTAATTTCTGAGTTTCACAATTATTTTAGTAACTTTGACGATTAATATGATGAACGCTTTTGGTTTATTACTCAGTTGCGGTTTTCTCAAATCTCGCAGTTATAACATGAGAGAAGGGTTTATATGGTTCATATAAATATTGTAATGTGTGTAATATATGGTTTGTAAACATTTATAGAAATGCTACGTCACGCGTTTTCATCTGGTGTCGGCAAATATGATGGAGCGTCACTTACCTATATTTTTTTAAATCGTAGCACAGCATTGTGACTTCACTGTGCCTGATAGTGAGCACAGTATAATCCAAAACAATGGCGACTACTGAGAGATGCGTTATCCCTCGCCGATCGCCGCTGTCATACGCCTGCGTAAATGTATTTTCACGTTACGCTTGAAGTACCCCATGTTACCCCATGTTATAGGAAGGAATCCTATCCTTGTAAATAGTATATTCTTGTAAATCTCTCTAGGTCTTTTATATTATCAACTACCGGGCCCGGCGGATGTCCCGCCCTGATAATAAAAAACCCTGACAAATTATATACCTAAATATTCCTCATGAATCACTTTCTCTACTTGTTTTTGATTGAAGAAGGCGTTAATTTGCGGAAATCCATCATTAGATATTATAGTGGATGCTACTTTGCACTTCCGCTTGGAATTGATTGAACACTACTACGTCTAAACTCATCCGCTTGCATCGGAAGATTTTTTTTTGGAAGAGTCAACATTGATCTGAAGATGCTCCCGAAACATGTTTAGACGTAGCAGTGTTCAATCAATTCCAAACGGAAGTGCAAAGTAGCGTCCACTGTAATATTTACTTTCTTTACTGGTGAAAACTGCATGAAATAGTGCGTGGAGTCCCTCCGCGCGGAAGAAGTGAAACTTCGTAATATGGAAATGAAAATAGGAAGGGGTAGAAATTGATTTTTAGTGAAATCATATTGTTTATTTAAGACGAACTTTATTAACATTGCTTATAATTCACAATTGATTGCATCTTTTAGTTATCATTTTCGAGTGGAGAAATATTCAAATCTATAACATTTACAATGAGATTATGATAACTAAATTAAGATACGAAATGTTTGATTATTTTTCTCGCTTTGTCTCTTTCTAATCCGCCTCCCTAGGAGCGTTGAACGTCTAATGCAACAGTGCTATCATACTTCCTCCATGGTAGCGTTAAACGTTTAACGCAACCTTGTTGGAAGTTGCCTTGGAAATTTCACTTCAAAAATCCATTTTGTAGTTATCGAGTTTATCGTGAACATACAGACGTAGCCTTTACCGCATTCATCTGTCCAACGACAAAAAGTTTAAGTACATCTTCCTCCTCTGCTTCTCAACTGATTTTCTTGACTATTTTTCTTTATTAATTATTGACAAGCTTCAATAAAAGAAATAGACTCTATATGTTTTTTTCCTTAATTTTGAGACCTAAAACATTGATGAGCTACGGCCAAACTTTGGCCAGTAGACGCGACCTTTAGTATGCATTCGTTGCATGCATCGTTAGTTTAATACATAAAGCCGCGTTATATAGGTTCGCGTCACCAATTATTTCGACATGCTCGTGACATATTGCGCTTGTGCCTGACATTGTATATACTCGACTGTATTATATACGTATTTCAATTTATGGACAAGTATGCTAGTTTAGTGTCGAAACAAAACAAAATTGCGGCAGTCGTAAGGACTGCCGATAGAAGTGAGAACTCAAAACAATACTAAAACTGTGTTCTTTTTTTAATTTTGAAACCAACTATAGTCTCCATTCTTTAAATTTCATGGAACTCCAGAAACACATAACTAAAATAGGGAAGAGAGTTCCGTAGATGGCAAGATGATATAGAGGGAATAACAGGGAAAACATGGGACTAGGAAAGTACTAAAAAGAATAGAATAGAAAGAATTGAACACATGTCGATGTTGAATACTGAAGTAAGCATTATATAATACTAAAATGTCGGGTATAATTATACTGCGATGGTCCATACAAGGAGCGGCGCTTACCGTGTTGACACGCTCTTTCGGTGGCCGTCATAACGTGCGATAGCTCTGTCCGAACTCGTATCGGTTATTTAGCGAGTGATTAATTGTTAGAATTTATTCTTAACAGTTTATATCTAAATTGACTCGGTTTTTAATAATCAATAATTGTAAAAATTGCTAACAATACTACCTAATGTAAAGTTTCTGATGAAAGGTTTATATTACTATTGTTTAAAAATATTACATCAGTTCTAAATATTCATTGAAATGCATCGTAGACATTTTATAGAACTAATTGTATAGAACCTAATACATTCCAATTAAACATCTATGTTTGTATCCAGACCTGAGAATTTAAGTTTAGTAAATGAAAATGCTTCTGTTTCATTTCACTAATGTATTTCGTAAAGACTCTTGTAGCGAATAAAATTTTTTGTTCATTGTAAATAGTGGACACTAGCAGTGTTGTAAGCCCTGTTTTTGGTTATTTTTAATTTCGTTACTGATGGAATAATTGGTTCAGTTCTGTCAAAATATAATGATAGAATATGTGCAAGATAATGTAGTCAAGTCCCTATTACTATTACATATTAGTACTATTCGTGCTACTGTATTGCAATGTGCTCCAAGATCAAGTTCATCTCGTAATAATGTCTTTCGCAAGAAGAAGGCATCTGAAGAAATAACTAATCATCTTTAGAGTAGAAAATTGAGATGATGTAAAGGGTAATTAATGTTTAGCGAAGATTTTTATATTTCGTACACAAAGTCAGCATCGTTACTGCTTTGTTTACGATTGATTTTGTCTCGTAAATCATCATCTTGAAGGCCATATTTAGCTACCTCTGTTATCGATTTTACTCTATAATGAATCTATCATTAGCGACTTCAGATTCGCACCCCTGTTTAGTATAGTCGTCGTGGTATGATCGGTGGATTATCAATACGATGTCTGCAGGTTCGAACCCCTGCATTAACCAACGAATTATTCAGAATTCGCGTACATTTACTGATTTAAGTTGTTATTACTATTAGCTGACAGCGAATGAAAACACTGTGAGGAAACCTAAACCAGAGAAATATTCTTGTAGTACCATCGTATGTGGGAAAAATATAGAGCTATGGATTTCTCGGAGTTTGAAATTAATACGCCGTGAGCTGGCGTGGTGATTATGGCCACACCTTCCTTCTGGAAGAGATATATGGTTCTGAAGTGGGCTTCTTACAGGCTGATGATGATGGTGATGACTCCTGTTTAAACTTGATTGTTGACAGATATATTTTTGATAACATTTTCATAAAAAATGTTTCTAGTCAAGAATATATCACGGCTTCAAAGAGTTTTGAGTAAATTGGACGCTATCAAGACATAACATTAATTATGTAGTTTTAGAATATAAAGATGTGAATGAACAGTGACCTTCCAAACTAGTTTGTATTTTTTTTACTAGCGAGCCCGGGATACGTTGTCTCTTCCTGTTTATAAAAAAAAAACCTTGACAAATACCAAAACGTTGCTCATGAATCAGTTTATTCACTGGTGAAAACCGCTTGTAAATCCGTTCAGTAGTTTTTGAGTTTATCGCGAACAGACAGACAGACAGATGCGGTAGGGGACTTTGTAGGGGGACTATGTAATGATTGTAGCACGACTAAATGACTGCACTATGCCTGATGGTAAGCACAGTACAATCCAAAAACAATGGCGACCACCGAGTGACACACTATCCATCGCCATGCAAAAAGCTGGATATGCACAGGCTGATCCTGAAACGCGACCCGCAGAGCCACATGGTGGTTGCTACCTAAACAGACTGTAAAACACTACCACCCCGCTTTCGCCATTGGCTCGTTCGTTATTCAGCAGGGTGCACCACGTGCAGGTGAGGTTGGCTTGGGTGTATCAAGTCTTATGATGTTATATGACACCCCTAACACTAATTGATTCTTTGTTTAGCCGACGTCAGTCAGTATAAGATATATCATTTTTCAAGGTACAAGACTTAACTTTATATATCATTTGTATTAAGACAAATCCCACCCTTTCCAATCTGATAAGCGGCCAATAAATCACAATAGTGTATTTCGATGTACCTACATAATAACCATGAGGTTGCGTTTGATGGAGTGCCTTGATAACCTCCCGGTAATGTGACCATAGCGTGTTGCTGTGCTTACGACTTTGGTAAATATTAATTTTAATAATGAATGAGATTTTAAAAGAATGGTTTTATTTTATTCTAGCGTCTGTCATTGGTTTTGACTATGAATTAAATAATCGCTTTCGAATAGCTTCTGAATTATATATATAAATAGTTTTACTCTGACCTGTTCTATTATATAAAACTGTGTAGATGGAAGAGCAACTTATAGTTGGCAGTAAAGTTTTAGATGTTTGTTGTTTTAAAAGCTGCTGAATACTAGAACTCAAGTTATTATTATTAGCTTTATATAGTTTAGACTGAAATTGACGTGTGGAATAACATTAATAGATAGGAATAGAATCTATTATATTTGAAGTTATAAATCACTACAAAAGCATTTTCAGTGACACAGAAATTGTGAAAAAATAGGTTAGTATGGTAATTTTAAGCCGGACCAAGAGGAGATGTGTCGGGGGCCAGTCTCTCCATTGCACTGGTTCGGCCGTCTGGGAGACAGTCGTAAGAATGTCAGGCTATCTCTCTCCCTAGCGCGGGAGGTCCAACCTGGGTCGGCTGCCGGGGTGACATGTGTTGCTAGCCAGTAAGAGCGCGTGTCACTCCGCAATAGCAATAGAGGGTACACCGTGAGGTTTTAGTCCGTGGAAGTCGGACATAACCCACTCTCTCCCCCGAGAGGGTGGCGTATCCATAAGGGATTGTCCCACGTAAATAAAAAAAGAAGGTTAGTATGGTAATTACTGTTTTTATGATCTGAAACACTTATAACTAGAGGAAAAAGTATGAATGTTGCGAGATTTAAGAGCAGAAGAAGACCAAAGAAGCAGTAGATAGATGGTGTGAGCAGTAATATCTGTATAAAAGTGTAAATAAGCGGCCAACAGTTGGTAGAAGACAATGAAACAGGAAAACAGTGAAAGAAACGCAAGAAAAACGGAACGTAGTTTCAGATAACCTCAGTGATAAATTTATTGCCTATATTTTAAACAATCTGCAAATAAATACATGAAACCAATGCGTTGTAATTCCAACTGATATAGTATGTAAGCAGTGAACAAGATAGAAAGTATATAGAAGATAAAGAATTACTATAAGGTAGTAAATACGTTAAACTTGGAGAATCCGCTATCGAGTGCACAGAACCTACCTATAGGTGCTTGGAGATAGATTTTCAATTCAAGTATCTTTAGACAAATAGCCATGCTATAGTTAAAACCTACAGGTCATTCGCAAGGTATCTTGAACTGACGTTGATTATAATATATGTACCTATACCGATAAACTCCAGTACCGTTAAATTACGATAGGCTATATTTTATTTATTCATTTATTCGATTTTCATAGTTATCTGTCAAACAATGTTTATGTTTATTTTCTCGTGTACAACATATGAAAATTAATTAGAATAAGAACACACAGTGTTTACCTCCACCACTTTTCGTTACACAAAGAGTTGCGGATCAGAATTTTAAAGTCCCATAAGAAGTTTTATTCCAAAAATCTTATGAACGGCTAAAGTTGTTCCTTTATTATGTAGAAATGTAACCTGTGTGATATACTCCACTGTGCACTTGTGAGACACCTGTGGCGGATTCTGTGACATTTCAAAAGACCTTTTCACATTACATTAGATGCCGTAATGCCCTTTTTATCCGTCTATTACGAGCTTCATGTGACATATATGATGCGTAATTTGGGACTCGCATAAAGTTATATTATATATATTCACAGCAACATTATTTTAGGTACACTTAATTTGTAATAACTTAAATGAAATTGCATTATTATTTATTTATCTTTAGAGTTTATGATAGGTGTACTCTTTTTGTCTGTCTATATGTCCAGAAAACCGACGTGAATTAACAATGCCTGCATTGTTGCGTTTCGTTCGGTAAGTGAGAGCGCCGGAGGCCAACCTCTCCTCCCCTTTTCCCCTCTCCTTTCCCTTCCCCCTCCACTAAAATACAGGCTGGTAACGTACTTGTGACTTCCCCTGTGTTGCTAGTGTCAATTGACAGCGGTGATCACCAACCATCCCCTTTGGTGATTACATAATACATGAAGCAGCCCCTAACTTATAGGTATTGTGTCCCGATTGCTTCTACTTTACTCATTGTAACTTGACATTGTAAAGTGAACAAAAACATCAGCAGAAGTTCCATGGATTTTTTATTAAAAACAAGTTTTATGAAATTAAAATATAAATATAATAAATACAATTTTATTTTCAAACACAATTCCTAACCGACGGAGTTCGCCAGTTAGATAAATTTGGATGCATTTTATAGCCTGCGGAATCCAGTCCAGAACAGAATTTAGCTAAAAGTAAATCAGTGGTATAAGTTATGAGAATATCGCGAGTTCTTTGTCAGTATTTTCTTATACGAATACTTTATAGGTTATGGCATTTGATCACAATCTCATTACCGGATTAGGCCCCCCTCGGCAGCGGCTCAAACCTAGGTCCGTTCCCTTGGCGTGGAGCCTTATAGAACGCTACCCGCGCGATACTGTGACACAAAATCTTTCATCACCACGACAACATTACACATGTCACCTCCACACACGTGCACACATACACGCTTACATATGCAAGTTGAAGAGTTTTATTTTATTCCCCTTATCAAACTGAAAGAGTTTAGAAAATTATCCGATACGAAATATATATAAGAGTTGTTGAGGTATGTATGCTTGGTACACATATATGTTTCAACAACTCATATATGTATGAATAGTTAGCTTTGATTAGTCTAGATAGGTCGCGAATTGCATGTATCAGGCAACAGCCCAAGAAGAGGCGTGCCGAGCACCCTTGAGCTAGTTGTCAAATAAAATCGGCTAAGTGCCTTAAGTGCTCGCCTTAGTAGTCCGGTGCAGCTGTTACGACCTTGCTAGGTCAATTACGTAGTCAGTTCGAAAACAAAAACAGAAACTCATCTGATGTAATTTTTTTTTTATGTCAAAAGCAGACTATCGAACAGATGGGTCACCTGATGTTAAGTGATCACCACCGTCCATAGACACTAGAAACACCAGGAGAATCGAAAGTGCGTTGCCAGCCTGTGTATGGGGAAGGGGTAGGGAAAGGAGAAAGGGGAAGGGAAAGGGGGGAAGGAGGTGGGCTTCCAGCGCTCTCACTGACCGAACGAAACGCAACAATGCAAGCACTGTTACTTCACGTCGGTGTTTCTGTAGGTCGGGTGGTAGTACCCCGGGCGAGCTGACCGATTCATGCTGAAAATAGTAATAGCTACAGCGTGGCTCTACCACCTTCTACACGACAATGACGACATGGTCTAATATGGTAAACACGCCAAACGTAGAGGGGGGCTGGCTCTCAAGTGCAACTGCCGGATCACACCAATAGGTGCTTGGCGACAGATTTTCAACTTAAATGTGGTAGCTAGACAGGCGGATTTACAAAAAACCCTACCACCATGCTATAGTTACAACACGATGTTTTCCTTCATCGGAGCCTCCGATCCTTGCAAGGTTTCGAACGTTCGTCCATTGACGCTGTATGCGAACACGTTATCAACTAAGCCATCATCGCTTCTTTTACATTTAATTAATATACGTTGTCTGAATTCAATACAACTTTGTATCCTTTCTAGCTTACTTAAAGTTAACGTGAATCTACCAATATTTTTGAAGTGAAACTTCTAATGCGAACTCCAACAAGGTTGCATTAAACGTTTAACGCTACCATGGAGGGGGTATTAAAGCACTGTTATGTTAAACGTTCAACGCTCCTGGGAAGAGGGAATAGATAGCGACAGAGTGAGAAAAATAATCAAACATTTCGTATCTTACTTTAGTTATCGTAATCCCATTGTAAATGTTATGGATTTCGATATTTCTCCACTTGAAATTGATAGTTAAAAGATGCGATCAATTGTGAATTGTAAGCAATGTTAATAAAGTTTCTCTTTAAGAAACAATATGTTCACTAAAAATCAATTTCTACCCCTTCCTATTTTCATTTCCACATTACAAAGTTTCGTTGCTTCTGCGCGGAGGGACTCCACACACTTTTTTTTTTTAATTACTTGTTATCTTCCGCTATAATTTACCGTTTCTAATCACCATTGGGCAAAATGGCAATAAAGAAACTTTGAGCAATAAATCAGTTCGATATAAATAGTTGAAATTACAATAAATAATTTGAATGAAATGAAAAAATAAATAAAATTGACATTGTATTACCAATAAAACAAGGACTCTGAACTACTAATCTATACTATATTACTATAATAATAATATTATCATTATATTATATTTTATTTATTACTATTCCGAAACTCCTCTTCCCTGAAGAATTCAGGGCCGGAGCTAGGAAATAAACCGAGTCAAGAACTCGAGAGAAAACAATTTTTCGAACAATTATAAAGAGGTAAAGTTTGTGAGGTTATAGGAAATAATCTCAGGAACTACTGGTCCGATTTGGAAAATTCTTTCAGTGTTAGATAGCGCATTTACTGAAGAATTCAGGGTTAGAGCTAGAAACTAAACCGAGTCAAGAACTCGAGAGAAAACAATTTTTCGAATAATTATAAAGAGGTAAAGTTTGTGAGGTTGTAGGAAATAATCTCAGGAACTACTGGTCCGATTTGGAAAATTCTTTCAGTGATAGCGCATTTATGAAGAAAGGCTATACGGGTATGCTATATATCATCACGGTAAAACCAATCGGAGCAGAGTACCAATGAATAATGTTTTAAAATCGGGTATTTTTTCTTGTTAGCCGTGTTAGCCCAAAGTAACTATTCCCCACAGACGAAGTCGCTGGTAGAAGCTAGTACATAATAAAACAATTAAAATATACATATAAAAGAGCGTCACTTCAACAGTCCAAGTTTAGAAAATGTTTAAAAGAATATCTATTGGGTACACGCTAATAACTCATGCATTGGACCATAAACTTCGAACGGTCCGGCTTGCAGTGTTTCCAAAGCAAATTGCCCAGTCTATACATGAAAATACTATTTGCAGGTATATTTCCGGATGGGTTCGCAAATCACTGTTTACAGAGGAACATTCTGGATGAATGTACACTGAGGAAGAAATTATTGTTTTAGTTTCTTGCTATAGCAAAGTCCTAACTAATATTATAGATGAGATTGTGAGTTTGTTTGTCACGCTTTCACGCCTTCACTACTCAAACGATTATAATGTAATTTTAAGTACACATTGTCACGTATAAACATAACCTGGGTAATGATTTTTTTTCGTACTGATTACGTATTGACCTAACAAGCTCTTAACAGCGTCACCGGACTACTAAGGCGAGCGCTTAAGGCACTCAGTCGATTTTTATTTGGGCCCCAGGCAAATGTATATTTTCTATCAATAACGAAGGTCAGAGCCGGAGGATTAAAAAAAAAACAAATTGCTTCAACTTAATTTATTTGAATAAAATTAAAAAAATCTAAAACTGTGATAGTGTCGCCAATGTTAGGCTAAAACTAATAATAAGTAAATGTTACCGTTATGCTACGTTAACACCAATGCCCGGTTTCTTAGGTACTTTAATTGTAGTTTATTTGTTCAATAGCGTTATCGGTTCGATAATTTATCAAATTGCTTTGCTGATCACACGGTCATACGATAAATGTCAGTAAAACTCAAATGGCCATGGACGATATGACCATTACTTATGCCCGGTTTCCGAGATACTCGGTTAAACTATGAATAGTTACTGACTCAACAAAATTATCCATAAGATAAACTGTCAAATGGCCCGTTGAGTTTTACTGGCATTTATCGTATGATCGTGTGTTGTGGAACGCAATTTGACAAGTTTTTTTTTATGTCATAAGTGGCAAACGAACAGGTGGGTCACCTGCTGTTAAATGATCACCACCGTCCATGGACACTAACAACACCAGCGGAGTCACAAGTGCGTTGCCACCCTTTGGGGGGAAGGGATTAGGGGAAGGAGAGGGAGGGAAGGAGACGGCAGAGGAGTTGGGCCTCCGGCGCTCTCACTGACCGAACGAAACGCAACAACGCAAGCACTGTTACTTCACGTCGGTTTTCTATGAGAGGGTGGTAGTACCCCGGACGAGCCGACCCATTCATGCTGAAACCAGTAATAGTTTCAACGTGGCTCTTCCACCATAAAAGTTATCTTAGATCTCACACACCAGCTCCAAGTCTACGTCATATCTTGAGAATCTTCTGGCCAGAGACAATAAGCAATGTAGATTTGTGGAAAATGTGGCATGAAGATCCCATAAGCCATCAAGTGCGACGTCGAAAATGGACCTGGATCGGCCACACTTTGCGAAGGGACAACAGCCATATCCCTAATCCATATCCCTAATCAGGCATTGAATTGGAATCCCCAAGGCAGGCGGAAACGTGGTCGACCTAGACAAACCTGGCAAAGATCTGTGCTTGCAGAGTGTGCGAAAATTGGGCTTACTTGGAATGAGGTGAAGCGTCAAGCCATCGACAGATCGAGATGGAGAAGCATTGTGTCTGCCCTCTGCCCCGACAGTTTGGGGACATAGGATCCCAAGAGAGAGAGAGATCTTGGTCTTGAACTTGGCTCTTATTTCACATTTATGTTTTCGATGGGATTTTTTATATATGAAAGTGCTTTGAAAGAAGCAATAAGTTCCTTTACTTATCACGTACATTACAACTACAAAACTGAGAATATCGTATTAAAATATTGCGACAATATTATAACGTAAATAGCAATTTTCGCTCGAGATCGGTTACTTTAACTCTAGTGCTGCAAAAACTTCACGCTTATATTGACTAATTGATGAGAAATCTGTTAAGGTGTAAAATACTTTACTAAAATACTTGTGATATAATTTCGAAATATAATATTTTTAAACAACTGGACATGTATTTTGCATTATCTAAGTATACGTTGGCGCCTTGGATTATACGGGGTGAAAGTTTAAAGAGTAGCAATATTCACAGAGGTTACAGAGTACTCGTTTCTGGTTCTAAGTCAATTAAAAAAATAGGTGCTGAATAATTATCTAGAGAAAAACAAAAGTAATATATACTCCTAACGCTTAGTTTACGTAAAGACGAGCGGGTATAATAAATATCGACGGGACGGTGAGGTGACACGTCTGGATACATTTAATGTGCGTGCTACCACTCCCGTTATGTTCGTTGAAAGAGATAGTTTATGCGTTACGTAATGTTAAGGTCATTAAACCCGGATGTGCCCTCGCGATTCACCTTCACTTTCGTTCATTGAGCGTTTCACTTTCTTTTCTATCTATACTTTAAAAAGTCTTAAAACAAACTTTAACTAAGGTTTTCCTTGGTTGTTTATTAGTATTTGTTTTGATATTATTATTTTATATGTTAAATGTGACAATGAACTATAATTTCCTTGAATATTGCTACTCTTTAATCTGTCACCCAGTATACATGTTTTGGAAATGTTTTTTCGTTATGAATTTCTTTATAATTATCTGATGAATTGCTTTAGGCGCGGGTAATTTATACAATTATCAAAGGTCTCTGATTAGCTACTGTCACCTAAGTAATCGTTAAGACGAACCTCACGAAAATAATCTCGAAAGTTACTGGCAGTTTTGTTTCTATGACCACCTCCAGGCTTCAATATAAAACTTTAATCGTATTCACGTAATTTCAACCAACATATTTATATACTAGCTTCTGCCCGCGACTTCGTCCGCGTGGGAAAGTTACTTTGGGCTTATTAAAATGCAGCGGAAGCTCTAAAAAAATCCTATTGGTCTTAGCGTGATGATATATAGCCTATAGCCTTCCTTATAAATGAGCTATCTAACACTAAAAGAATTTTCAAATCGGAGCAGTAGTTCCTGAGATTATTTCATTCAACCCAACAAACAAGCCCTCCAACTTTATAATATTAGTATAATATTACTACTCTTTTCCCGTACTTACCTCGAGCCATCATTCAAATTACAATACCTTTTGATACAGTGGACCGATTTAATGAAACAATGACTAAGTTATTCTCGAGGGTATGCTTTATGATTTTTTTGTGTGATTTTGGTCTGTCTCTGCGACTCCGTCCACGTGGTACCTATTGTAAAAAAACAGCGACTGAAAATCAACTGAATGTATTAAATCCACTTGCTTATCTAATTTTCTCCCGTACGTAAGTCGAGTCGGCATTAAAATTACAATAACTTTTGATAGAGTGAACCGATTTGAACGGAACTAAAATTATATGTCACTCGAGGATATGCATTATGACTTTGGTCAGGTTTTGTCGTGAACGCAGTACTTTAGCAGTGATGAATGTCCATACAAACAGACTGAAAATCGAAAATGTACAGTCGTGTTAGATTTACTTTGTTATTATACGTATATATTGGATAAAAGTACATTTGAACGATATAATATTAAGGAAACAAAGCCGTGTATAAAATATAAAAGAAAGATTAAAAAACATTCCCTCCCAGTAAACAGCAGAAATCAAACAAACAGTTATTACGGATTCGTTATATTAGATAACTTGAATAAACAAACTTACATACTCTAGTATTTACATAGAGAAACTGCGTTTACTGTGTAGCTAGGCCAGTGATTGTGAGATATTTGCTTATCGTTCAGGGTTCAGTGGCTTTTGTCTGATTCGAGAAGGAATTTAGGGGAGAGATGGAAAAATTTAGCGAGGTACTGTAATAAAAGGTATTTCGCAAGGATTCGATTTGATTTTTTTTATTGTGTGGTTTATAAATATTCGGTTTCTTTATTAATTGTGCTCTATTATAGACTAGCTTGTTCACAGAACCATATTTTCAAGAAAAGGGTTTTATTGATTTTTTTATACCTACTTTCTACGTTTTATGTTTTTTATTTATTGTCACTTGAAATTATAAAGCATTTTCTATCTTACATACCTACCTACTGTTTGATACCAATTCGACGTTTCTAGATCACATTTTACGTACTTAATGCGAACAGTAAGATGGAACGGGACGGTCTACTTGTTCATTATGTAAATGTATGCAGGAATATTAAGGCACATTTGAATCGCAAAAGCATCGATCAACTCACCCTCGCCCGTAAGATTTCTCATCAATCTTCGCGTAGTCTCGTCCGGTACTAGAGCAAATATCTTCGAGGCGTTATATTCCTCGATCAGATTAATGGACCGGTATTTAATATCGACTGATTCAGTTGCTTAGAATTCTCTAATCTTATTTTAATCTAAAATTGAAATAAACGATTATTTTAGATTTTTTGAAGTGAAAGCGTTGAGCAGAACTTGGCAAGAGAAAAACTTTTGGTTTCGCGTCAGCAACATGCTCGGGACTTTTTGAGCGTGCATCAGACTACCAACGCATAGTACTCTTATAACGGCCTGTGCAGCCCATTATATGTTTCGGTAATTAATAAGTTATATAATTATTGATCGCAGTGCCAATAGATGTGAAAACCAGGACAATGTTAATAATTTCAATTTATATAAGACTAGCGGGCCGGGAGGGCGTTGTCCTGCCTTGATAAAAAAATCTAAAATTCAACCGCAGCACCACCTAATCGGTTCAATTGTGAATCTAAACCATTCTTGGGTCCACAGTTTTATACACCGTCGCTTTAAGTTTCAAGGGCATTCGTGGGTCACAAGCTACACCAGACACCTTTCGCCATTTCATCCACCCTGCATTTATCCTATTCCTCACGTCCTTGTCTATGCAACCATCGTTTTGGATCAGAGAACCGAGATACCGGAAATCAGAGCAGGTTGAGCAGGTTGGTAAGCATATACCATTTAAAGATATAGGAGAAAAGCTGGATGGACCACCGAAGTCGCAAAACAAATGTTCAGTTTTTAGTCTACTGATTTTCAAACCAACATTCTCCAGTTTTTCTCGCCATCTTACCAGCCTACTCTGGACCTCGGTAGCATCTTCGCCGACAAGAACAATATCAGCAGCAAACAGCATACACCAGGGTGTCTCCTCCTGTATGTCTGATGTTAACGCAGCCATAACAAGAAGGAATAAATAAAGCTGGGCTTAAAGCTGAACTCTGGTGCACACCTACAGCCACATTGAAATTATCGGTAACTCCAGCTTCGGACCTAACGTATGTTTTGGCTTGACTGTACATACAACGAATAAGTTGTAGGTACTTCTCAGGCACTCTTTTTTTTTCAGTGCCCACCACAGAACATCTCGGGGTACTCGATCATATGCCTTCTCCAAATCAACAAACACCATATGCAAATTCTTATGTACACGTCTGTATTTTTCACACAGTTGCCTAAGTGCGAAAATGGCATCAGATGTCGCACGTCCAGGCAAAAACCCAAATCGATTCCGAGTCACTTCAGTCTCATCTCTTATTCGTCTCGCTATCACTCTTTCCCAAATCTTCATACTGTGTGACATCAGCTTTATTCCTCGATAATTGTTACAGTCCTGCACATCACCCTTATTCTTAAAGATAGGCACTATTACGCTATCGCGCCATTCATTTGGGATCGCTTCCTCTAGCAATATCTTATTAAAAAATAAAGTCAGCCACATCCACCCATCTACTTTTAAAAACTTCCATACTTCAACCGGTATGCCATCTGGCCCAACGGCTTTTCCGTTTTTCATACCATTTACAGCTTTTCTTACTTCATCCTCACTTATTTCTTGTATAACGCCTAAATTTGACGGTACGGTCTCTAACTCTCCGGTCCTGTCATTTTCTTCATTCATCAGTCTTTCAAAATATTTCTTCCAACGACTCTTTATGTCCTCATCATTCATCAAAACTTTTCCTCCATCGTCTTTTATACATTTAACGTGTGTAATATCTCTTGTATTATTTTCTCTTACTTTTGCTAATCGATACAAATATTTTTGTGTTTGTGAGCTCTCTAGTGATTGGTACAAATCATCTTGTACTTTAGCTCTAGCAATAGCAACTGCCCTTTTTGCATTTCTTCTACATTCTACATACATTATTCTCTTATTTTCTTTCATTGTACTATCTTTGTCTTCAATACATTTAAAAGCCGTTTTTTTGTCTTTCAAAGCCTTTCGTACCTCTTCGTTCCACCACCAAGTATCCTTATCTATCTTTCCTCTTACTTTCGCTACACCAAAAACATCCTTTGCTAAGTTCCTTACACATACATGTTGCCATTTCATTCCAACATTCATTGGCAGTTTTCGCTTCCATATTTTCCATTTCTATCATTTTATTAACAACTTTTGTTCTAAATTCTTTCACATACTCATCTTTCTCTATTAGATACCATTTAATTTTGGGTGAGGACTCACCTGATTTCCAGCCAGTTTTAATTTTATTTTTAAATCTAACACTAATAGACGATGTTGAGTAGCTCATATCTCTCCAGGCAGAACCTTGCAATCTTGCACTATTTTAATACTATTTCTATTAATATATATTAACAATGCAAGCACTGTTGCTTCAAGTCGGTGTTTCTGTAGGTCGGGTGGCAGTACCCCGGACAAGCCGATCCATTCATGCTAAAACCAGTAATACCTTCAGCGTAGCTCTACCACCTCTAAAAACAGCTGGAACACACCTATAAGTTCTTGGAGAGAAATATTCAACTCGAATGTGGTAGCTAGCCAGGTTGGCTTAGAAAAAGTTCTCCGACCACACTATGATATTATTACTATATTTTCCTGTTATTACTATATATTAAAGCTTTGGTTCATTCACGAGATTTCAAGCCTACGCGGCTTCCCAATACTTTAAACCCTGGGCCCTCACTCCTTCAAAATATTTAGTGATATTATTGTCTTCTTTTTTTTATATCATCGGAAACAAACCAATAACACCCACCTGATGTTAAGTGATCAACCCCAGGGGAGTCGCAAGTGCGTTGCCAGCCTGTGTTGGGGACGAACGGACTTGGACTGACCGAACGAAACGCAACCATGCAAGCATTGTTACTTGACGTCGGTGTTTCTGTGGGTCGGGCGGTAGTACCTCAGGCGAGCCCACCCATTCATGCTGAGACCAGTAATAGTTTCAGCGTGGTTCTACCACCATTGGAAATAGGATAGGATTGCAGCAGTCATTTGTTTGTTTTTTAATACTATATGTTCCTCTATACCGTATCACCGCAACAAATAAGCATTCTAAAGTCCCCGATATTTGTAAAAGTATGAAAATAATTTGAATAAGTAGAAAACTTAAGATGAATAAATAAAGAAGGTTAAAGTAATTTCACTGACGTATTTTCGATTCATTATAAATTCCGATACTTTTTACTTGAATCCGTACTTCATTAATTCCCAATTCTAAGGGACCATTAATTCTGTTAACTGAATTCTAATTTATCCTTAGCAATATTTAATTGTGAAGATTTTATTTCAATACAGTTAAGGATAAAAAATCGTACTTTTAGAATTGTTGCCGGGTTCGTTTTTTTTTCGTTGGGATTTATTTTGCTTAGATATCTTTCAGTTTATACTTTTTTGATTATAAGCATTTAGAGTTTGAATATAATTTCATATAACATTGCATGACGCTACAGTTATTAAGTGTACGTCCAGAGTGGACGCTATAATGGAGCGTAGCGTCGCGTGCGGCGCGTTCAGCGTCCAAGAACGACGCTCGCGCACCACTCAGGACACTCACGTATTAATGCATATGTTTGAAACGTTTTCACGTACACTAAGACCTCAAAAAGCCACAAAAACAATGAAATAATGTGTTCCCTTTTTTCATTTTTATGTTTGTGTTCTTTTATTTTTGTGTGCACTATTCATTTATGATATTACCTCTTTTAATATTCATTTTAGTAGTTATATATTAGGTTTATTTTCAATACTTAAAAACTTCAATTATATATTACTTTATTTTACAAAAACTGTTTTAACAAAAAATAGTAGGTGGTAGAGCCACGCTGAAGCTATTACAATGGCTGAATGCTGAATAGCTGAATGGGTCGGCTCGCCCGGGGTTGTACCACCCTCTCACAGAAAACCGACGCGAAGTAAAAGTGTTTGCATTGATGCGTTTTGTTCGGTCAGTCAGAGCGCCGGAGACTCACCTCCCCTCCCCTTCCACTTTGTCTCCCCCCCTCCCCCCACAGGCTGGCAACGCACTTGGGACTCCCCTGGTGTTGCAAGTGTCTATGAACGGTGGTGATCACTTATTTCAGGTGACCCACCTGTTCGTTTGCCTACTTTGATATTTTTCTGCTAAAATCTATCTACTCGAACTGTCAGGTTAATTGGCAATGTTAAATCAGAAATATTGGTGGAATATGCTATGTTGTTATTGTAAACTAAATAAATACACTTGCATAGCGAAAGTCATTAAAAAGTTCAAATATATTAATAGAAGGATTGCAGTGTACGTGAGTGAAGCGTAGTCAATACACTTAACGTTACCGATGAAGTTATCTAGTTTCCTAGCGTTCTCGTATTGGTACACGTCCCAGCAGGACCATATACCCAACTCTGAAATCCTACGGCGGAGTGGGCTCAGCGGAATAGAGTCGCTACTTATTGCACGCCAGCTGGGATGGTGCGGTCACATTGTACGTATGAATGACTCCAGGTTGCCTAAGTCAGTGTTTTATTCACAGCTGAAACATGGAAAGCGCAAGCCTGGGGGCCAATACCTCCGCTACAGAGATGTGATCAAGCGCCATCTCACCGCGTGTAATATACCTTCACACAGGTGGGAAGCGCTTGCGCAACAGAGATCAGAATGGCGCAACTCTGTTAAAAAGGCAGTAGAAACTTTCGAGGAACATCGACTACACAATCTCGATGCAAAACGCCTCTCCGCAAAGAACCGCCCCAAGCCTTCCTATTTTTACGCCCTAAATTGCTTCGGTCAGTTACACTGTGCGCCTTGTAACCGTACCTTTAAAACAAAATCTGGTTTCGCGAGTCACATTCGCTCTCATTCACGAAATTAACAAGGTTCGCTGTTGACGGACACGTCAAGGAGGACATCATCATCACACGTCCCACGGTGCATTCAGTCTTAGTTCAAAATTACTAACATTCTTGCTATAGTGTATTATCTATACATCTTTATAGTTAAGTCTTATACCAGTAGATTTACCATTATCCTGATTAATATTATTAGTGGGCGCCCAGTGGTCGACATTCGACCATAGTTCATTGATTTTTTTAAGTTTGAATTTTATTAGGGTCAATATCATTGTTGAATGTAGAATGAAAAAGGGTAATTGGAACGTAAGAGTAAAATAAGACATACAGTCGAGCATTGCAATCTCTTTCGCAACCTTTTTTCAAGTTCTTTATTGACGGATGTCAAATTATCTTTTTTATTTACATGTGTGTATATGTTGTGTAAATTGTAGCATTAGTGTAAGTAATGCATATTTTAATTAATTTTATGTACTTCTAATGCATTTTATATAAAATAAATACTTCTCCTCCATATAAACTTTAACTATACCAAATTTCACGTGCATCCGTTCGCGCAATTCCGTTAAAAAGGAATACAAAGTTTAGGCTTCACGTATTAATATATATGATAAATGGAAATGTGTTCGTTGGTTTCTCAAGCGATGACACCTAAACTATTCGACCGATCACCATAATGGTATGGTTACATTTGCAAAACGGTTTGCATACATGTTGTACATAAATAGGACATAGATTTTATTGGAAAAAGAATATTGTTTTGTAAGGGGAATCAAATCTATATTAAGCCAAGCGGAGCCGCGGATAGAAGATAATAGGTTTAGTTCCCAGTTAGTTAATCTCCATTTACTTTTTTTTCAAACTAGTTTGTTTCGCAAAGAGGTCAATTGAAATTGGCAATAAAAAGGGAGAGAGGAGTCATCGCAATTTGATACAATTCACTATTTACTCCCTTGACGTGTTGCATGAGCATAATATTAAAGTCACCAATATTGGTTAGTCCTGATATAGATACAAGTCAGAGAATCGTGGTTATTTCAAGGTCTGTTAAATATGTTAAGATTAGCGATCACATGCTTAGCAAAATTATCGAACGATTTGATTGCAAACTCCTTCTCCATCAAGCTCAATATCGAATGGGCATGTACGAAGATTACCACAAAGCAATATGTGCTCTAGTCTCTTCGTGCTAAAGCTGGGACAATCTTGAAGCAAGTGTTCAAAGTTTTGCACAGATATGTTGTCGCAAGGGCAGGTATTGTCGTCAATAATCTTAAAGCGATTAAGATATTGCTTACAATACCCATGTCCAGTTAATATTTGTGTCATATATTTTAATGGTGGTAGAACCACGCTGAAACTATTACTGGTCTCAGCATGAATGGGTCGGCTCGCCCGGGGTACTACCACCCTCTTATAGAAAACCGACGTGAAGTAACGGTGCTTGCATTGTTGCGTTTCGTTCGGTTAGTGAGAGCACCGGAGGCCCACCTCCCCTCCTCTCTCTTCTCTCCTCTCCCTCCCCTAACCCTTCCCCCCAAAGGGTGACAACGCACTTGCGACTCCTCTGGTGTTGTTAGTGTCCATAGACGGAGGTGACCACTTAAAATCAGGTGAGCCACATGTTCGTTTGCCAACTTCGACATAAAAAAAAATGGAATAATTTTTAATATCCATTAGGTACATATTGTGATTGCAGATGATGAAAGGCCTCATATTTTCATATTATTTATTATATTCATTTTGCTTGCATCGTTGCGTTTCGTTCGGTCAGTGAGAGCACCGGAGCCCCACCTTCCCTCTCCTCTCCTCGCGCCTCTCCCTCTCACTCCCCTAACCCTTCCCCCCAAAGGATGACAACGCATTTGCGACTCCTCTGATTTTGTTAGTGTCCATAGACGGTGGTGACCACTTAACATCAGGTGATCCACAGGTTCGTTTGCCAACTTTGACATAAAAAAAAATGGAATAATTGTTTATCTCCACTAGGTACATATTGTGATCGCAGATGATGAAAGGCATCATATTTTCATATTATTTATTATATTCAAACATAATTGTGTTTATGGAGTAAAGTATGTGAACTGGATAGTATGTTAAACCCTTCTCCAAATAAATAGGTCTTTACCTATGAAATTGCCGTTCTGCAGTACTGGCCATTTCAAATCAAAATCATTTTTGTTTGGCTAAGAATTCTAATTTCAAATTAATTTTATTTTAAAAACATGGATATCTTTTTCCAAAAGTAGTCATTTGTTTATTGATTAGTGTTACATTTTCATCGCATTTCAATCTTTTTTGTCATCATGGATACGTTAAAAATTCAAGTAATTATGGAATATGAGTACCGTCGTGGCAGCAACGCGGCACAAGCGGCACGCAACATCAACGACGTTTACGGAGCTAACACTACAAACCAACGCACCACCTGTTATTGGTTTGCTCGCTTCCGTTCTGGGAATTTCGACCTGAAAAATGAACCTCGCGGTCGTCCGAAGACTTTGGTCGACAATGACGAATTAAAGGCGATTGTGGAAGCTGATGATACACAATCTACGGCTGAATTAGCAGCAGCTTTCGACGTTAGCGTCAAAACAATATTGGTCCATTTGCGTCAAATTGGCAAGTTAAAAAAGCTTGACAAATGGGTGCCCCACGAACTCAATGATCGCCAGCGCGAAGTACGCGTCGAGACGTGCCTTGCACTGCTCAACAGACACACAAATGAAGGAATTTTGAACCGCATTGTTACCTGCGATGAAAAATGGATTCTGTTTGATAACCGCAAGCGCTCAGCAAGTTGGTTGGATCCTGGTTCAGCACCTAAACAATGCCCTAAACGAAAACTTACCCCTAGAAAAGTGATGGTCACTGTTTGGTGGTCTAGCGCCGGTGTGATTCATCACAGCTTCTTACCAAACGGGGTGAGCATTACTGCAGATCTGTACTGTGAAGAACTGAACACAATGATGGAGAAGCTGGCACATCTCCAACCAGCATTGGTCAATCGCTCGTCTCCGCTGCTCTTGCACGACAACGACCTCATACTGCACAGCAGATGGTCTTCAAGTTGCAAGAACTGGGGTTGGAAGATCTCCGTCATCCGCTCTACTCGCCAGACCTTGTGCCTACAGACTACTACTTTTTCCAGAATTTAGATAACTAGCAGTACAAAATGCCTTTGAAGAATTTGTTGCCTCCCTTCCAGCTGATTTCTTTAAGAAGGGAATCAATAAACTGCCTCTGCGTTGACAAAGATGCATTGATTGCATGGGTGATTACTTCGATTAATACAAATAAAAATACATGAAAAAAATTCGTTTAAATTTTGTCATACAAAACGGTAATTTCATAGGTAATCACCTAATATTTCGTAAGGCAACGAGCAACGAAGTGATATAATTATGAAGCTTGTTGATCATATACAGCCATGATGGAGAGTGTAACATGGACTTTGGAATTCATTGGTGCTTTTGCTACCACCCATAAAATCTGTCTAATTCTATGATTATTATATTACCATAATATACCAATAAGTAAGAAAAATATATCATTATTGCTTATTTTACATTTACTAACGAAATAATTTATGGTCCATATTTAGTTTGTCACATGGATAATTCAGAAGTATATCTTATGTTATTATGAATTGAATAAAGCTACGCTTTGATTATTTACTCTCTTTGTGATATCATAACTACGTCAAAGAAGTTGCAGTTCATTGTTAGTTTATAAGAGACTTCGCATTGTCAATTCGGATTTCAAGGTGTCACTTCTTAAAATTGTATAGGTTACTAGCCTCTGCCCGCGACTTCGTTCTCGTGGAATAGCTACTTTGGGCTAACATTAGCATGCATATATAGCATGTTACGTCATAGACATTCACAAATAACGTGGCTTTCTATTCGTAAAAGAATTTTCAAAATCGCTTTAGTAGTTCCTGAGATTACCCCCTACAACGTCACAACGACATAAACTCACAAACGTTACCTCTTTATAATATAGTATAATAGTATAGAACACGCAGCGGAAGCTCTCAAAACAAAAAAAAAACGATTTTAATATGTTCTTCATTGTTGCCCCGATCCTATTGATCTTAGCGTGATAATATGTAGGCTATGACATTCACAAATAACGTGGCTTTTTATTGGTAAAAGAATTTTCAAAATCGCTTTAGTACTTCCTGAGATTACCCCCTACAACGTCACAACGTCACAAACTTACAAACTTTACCTCTTTCTAATATTAGTATATGTTTGGGCCGATTCATCGATGTATTCTCAAACACCAATCACGGGTAATGGGCTTCTCACAACCAATGAGTGCGCGTAAATTATAAGCATTGTGCTGCCGCCAAGTTAGAAAATCATACTACGGACTTGTTGTTTGCACGACATCGGTACTACTACGTCACATAAAAGTTCACTCATCGCTGTGTTTAATTGCTGTTTTCATACACCCTTACACCAATAATTTTATATTGTGTTGCCGCGCGGCTCGTGTTTTATAAACTTTTATATATGAACATATTGAGTGAACAGTGACGTGCTGAACAATCATATCTTAAACGGCTCATACATTTATATGTGTCTCGTGCATGGCGCTGCGACGGATACGTGCTCGAGGTTCACGGTCTTAGACCTCCATTAGGTGAGTGAGACAGTTCTTTGCCCTGTCATTGGTGAGAGAGGATCCAGCGGTGTAACACCCGATGCCACCGGTAGTTTGCTGCCTACCCCACTAGGCCATAGTATCGTCGTCATAGCGGTGGAAATAATTAATATTTCCAAAAGCGCTGCTACAGTATAGATAATATAGAAGTATAAATAATAACAACTTCAATGAAAGAATCTTGTTAACGTTTTTGTTGGTGTTACCAGTTTTAATGAATTGCAATAAAATATGTAGTATAAATGTTTAGTATAAATTATAACTCTAAAAATAAATAAAAAATGTATATTTGTTTTTATTTAATTTCTAATAATTCAATTATGTTTAGCGTATCTTAAACTTAGGACGGATGATAGAATGAGCGATTTTAAATACCGGGCGCATTTGTTGCTATAACGCTTGTATGTACGACAAATGACTCGTGCAATCTGCAAAACGATTAACTCCCTGATAACAATTTTGTAGCAAATGAACATTAAACTTCAATTGGATTGTAAATTGAAGGCCAGAACTTAGAGAGCAACAGTTGAAGCTAAATTGCAATCAATTTGGAAATAGCGATGGCCGTTCGGTTTATTAATAATATATATATTCATTAATAGATCTGAACAATTTAGTACAATGTAATAAGATTATTAATGCCCGTTTCTGAAGTCCTCCATTAAGCTATCGATAGTTATTTATTCATGAAATTTATCGTTAAGATAAACGGCGCTTAATTGTCAATGTGTTTCTGACCATACAACGAACCGTTAGATAACTGTGAAACCAATAACTAGTTCTTTAGTATTCACTAGATGGCTCTCTTTACAATTTGGTGTCTAAAATTGATTTTATTATTTTAATTCGTCATTAATTGTTGTCAATAATATCGTATTATCTCAAATCCCTATGCACTCCGCTAGAGAAAATGGCGTAGAAAGAATGTAAGGCAAATTCGCCATGCACAAGCTTGCATATTAGCATGCTATTGTGCATCGTAGAGGGCAAATAAAGGGAACAATGATTAAAAATGGTAATTGTTGCTAACTATTATACCATTCCGAAAAAATTGTTGGTACATGCCGCCGGGTTCGAACCTGCGGATATCGAAATAATATTACACCGGTCAAACCACTGGTATAATAGTTAGCAACAATTACCATTTTTAATCATTGTTCCCTTTATTTGCCCTCTACGATGCACAATAGCATGCTAATATGCAAGCTTGTGCATGGCGAATTCGCCTTACATTCTTTCTACGCCATTTACTGTATGTGGGAAAAATATAGAACTGTGGATTTCTCAGAGTTTGAAATCGCCAATACGTCGTGGGCTGGCGTGGTGATTACGCCCATACCTTCCTTCGGGAAGAGGCTTATGGCCCTGCAGTGGGTCTATTACAGGCTGATGATGATGATTATAACAATGTTAAATAGCTACCTAACTAAAGATTTGATCAAAATTCCTTCCATTTGCATAACCTACCTTTTTATTATTCACATGTTAAAACGACTTCAGGAAGAAGGAAGTTCCGGGTTTGGTGTTTTTTTTTTAAATGTTTGCTTCCTCAGAACTTCGTCACTTTTAAACCGATTTGGAAAAAATATTTTTTATTGTAAATTGTAATTTCTTTAGTATTAGGCATTGGATTTTGGAGATGCACCAGGTAACTCTCAAATTCTAATAGGAAATGTATAGTGAATGAGATATTAATAGGTTTGTTGCAATCTTAAACTAGGTAGACTATGGTAGGACTAGGGTCAAGGACATTCTGGAACATTGTTTTCGTTTGTTGTTGAAAAGGATTAAAGAACGTAGTACTTTGGCAGTTTTTTTATGTCATAGTTGGCAAACGAACAGGTGGGTCACCTGATGTTAAGTGATCACCACCGTCCATGGACACTAACAACACCAGAGGAGTTGCAAGTGCGTTGCTACCCTCTGGGGGGAATGGTTAGGGGAGGGAGAGGAGAGGAGCTGGGCCTCCGGCGCTCTCATTAACCCAACGAAACGCAATGCAAGCACTGTTACTTCCCGTCGGTTTTCTGCGAGAGGGTGGCACTACCACGGGCGAGCCGACCCATTTATGCTGAAACCAGTAATCGTTTCAGCGTGGCTCTACCACCATGAGTGATGCGTGTTCAGACTGACAGACATTTCTAAAAATGCAGCATTTTTTTTTCACAAAAATCTAAAAAGTTAGATACATTAGATTTATATTGTTATTATATTTATAGAAGATTTAATTTAAAGTTAGAAATAATACAGTGTATAATTTTAGGGAATTATTATCACTGAAACAATCTAATTCAGGTTAAGATGTTTAACGGGATGTGATTTGTAAAAGATGTGTAAAATGTAATTTTTTGATTAATATATTTATTATAATTAATAAATCCTTTAAATAATCATAGCTAAAGACTAAGATTATAGAGAAATGTATATTATATAGCCCTGGGATGTTTATAGAACGTGCCTTAACCGAAGTTGTTGCACTTAACACACTCGGTCCAAGTTACTGAATTTGGGCCAAGTTTGCAATACAAACTCATGTAGTTGTGGTTAGAGTTAATTGAATGTTGTGTTTTGTTTGAAAATGTTTGTCTGTCTGTAATAAATACGAGTATATCGTTTATCTGTTTTATTCTCATTCTTTTTATATTGACGTTTAAAAGAACAAGACAAAATTATTTTTTAATGTAGATCATAAAACAGGGTATGTCGTAAAAACAGACGATAGAAGTGAATCTTTTGTATTACACACACTTTATTTAAAAAGTACAACAAAAAGCCAACACCACACGGTGTTTCCAGGCGGTCACCCATCCAAGTATTGACCGCGCCCGACGTTTCTTAACTTCGGTGATCGGACGAGAACCGGTACTTTTGGTGGCACTATAGGAATATTTTTTTAGTTTACATTTCTTCGAGTTATTTTCCTTCATCGTCGGACGATGATATTATGAATTTATGTTAGTTATTATGAATCATTAGAAAAAATAATAAATTTACTTTACTTCCGGATATCAGTGTGTACTGGGTTCACATTTCACGAATCAATATATGGTCTTATACGTGTATATTGCATAAATGAGTATAATAAACCTAACATATATATTAACCCGCGAAAGAAAACTTTGGAACCCTCATATGGTTGAATTTCAACCACTGGACGACCACTAGTTCAGTAAAAATTATAATTTTCAAAGCTTTTAGACAATTAGGGCCTAATCAAATGTCGATAATTTCAGTTATTTAAAATCAATATAAACACACAAACTATGTCTGAAAATGAAGATAAACCAATACGATGAGTAAATTGGCTTCCAATTCCACGGCCATGCATATATGAATAGAATTGTTAAGGGCTAGTTAATTGAACGAAGGAAGCGACTCTTGGAAGCGGTCAGCGTTTTATTAATTTTAAGAATATTAATTGATTGTTAAATATATGCAAATGTTTGACTCGGGGTTCGTCTACGCAATCTATACTAATATTATAAAGAGGTAAAATTTGTGAAATTGTGACGTTGTTATCTCAGGGGTAATATCAGGAACTACTAGTCCGATTTGAAAAAATCTTTCATTGTTATATAGCTCATTTATCGAGAAAGATTATAGACTATATATCATCACACTACGACCAATAGGAGCGGAGCACCAATGAAGAATGTTCCAAAATCGGGGATTTTTTTCCTTTTGAGAGCTTCCGTGCTAGCGTTAGCACAAAGTAACTATTCTACGCGGACGAAGTCACGGGCAGAGGCTAGTGAAAAATAAATTAAATAAAAATAAAAGCGGTGAGTCAGCCAAATATTAGATTAGTGTTTTTAACAAATGTTTTCGATGTATTTCCCTGTGGAAAAAGTCTTATAAATTCTGTTAAATGATCCAACTTTTTTAAGAGAATTCAGGAGTGTTAATATATTATTGTGAGAATTGAGAATTTGTACATATATAGTAATTTTATTTAAAATATATTTTTTATTATAATTATAATTTTATTTAATGTATATTTAAGTTTTTAATGTAGAAGTATCACAAATTAAAAGTTTATTTTTATGAGAAAAGATTTTTTTTTATTACTGGAGTTACTTCAGTAAAAACTTAATCCAATTTATAAGATTCAATAAATATTTTCACTGTTATAAGTTTATTCTTATTTTTCTTTGAAAAGAATAAAAAATAAAGAAAATCATAGATAAAAAAAAATGGAAGCCTTAGGGCCAAATTATACACCTTTTGAAGTATGGATGTTTTTAAAAGTAGATGCATGGATTTGGTTGATTTTATTTTTAACCGACTTCTTTAATAAGAATTTACTATAAGAGGAAGGAGAATATTGCAATAATATATTTGTGACTATCTTTAAGAATAAGGCTTACGTACGGAACTGTAAAAACTAACGCGGGATAAAGCTCATGCCACATTTTTTTTTTATGTCATAGGTGGCAAACGAACAGGTGGGTCACCTGCTGTTAAGTGATCACCACCATCCATGCACACTAACAACCCCAGAGGATTGGGAAGTGCGTTGCCATCTTTCGGAGGGAAGGGTTAGGGGAGGGAAAAGGAGAGGAGAGAGGAGAGGGGAGGGGAGATGGGTCTCCGGCGCTCTCACTGACCGAACGAAACGCAACAATGCAAGCACTGTTACTTCACGTCGGTTTTCTATGAGAGGGTGGTACTCCCCCGGGCGAGCCGACCCTTTCATCCTGAAACCAATAATAGTTTCAGCGTGGCTCTACCACCATTAGCGTGGCTCTACCAACATATAAGATGTTACTTGAAGGGGCGATCCCAAATGCAATGCATAATCGTGTCTATTTTTAAGAATAAAGGTGATGTGACCTAGTATGAAGTTTGGGAAAGAGTGACAGCCAGACGAATAAGGGATGAGACTGGAACGACTCGAACCAATTCGGATTAGTGCTTAGTGCGACAACGAATGCTATTTTCGCACTTCGACAACTATGCAATAAATAGTGACAAGTGTATTGATTTGCAGAAAGCATGTGATCGCATAAGCCATATCCCTTATAATATGATGTACCTTGATATGTTGCCATATTTTTTTAGCTTCTGTATCTCAAATCCTGCCTTACTTATAAGAAATTGTAAAAAATGATTTTTTTCTTATTCTACTAACGAAAAAAATATTTTTCCAATTATTAATTTTCCACTGTCAAAAGCTGTTTTTTTATTTATGATTATACTTCACACATCATAAATAGATTATTTGATTTTCGATAGGTATCATAGCGCTGTGGTATTAAACATTGAGCAGAGTGATGATGGGTTCAATCGTCACACAGGGTGATGAATATTATTGTTAGTTTTCTCTCGCTGTTATTTATGTATAGACATATACCAGCTGTTTGTTTAAAATAATTTAAACTAAGCATACTGTCCCATTAAAAGGTCGCATGTGAAGTTGTATATTCATATTAAAAACGATAATTTTACTTTTTGTGAGTATATTCGCCTTAAGCTAACAAATCGAATCGGAAAATGACCGGCGAAAAGGAAAATGAGATATCCGAAGTGGATATCTATTTTAAATTAATCGTTTTTTTTATCTAGTTTGATCATTTTGGTTATAAAATAATAATGATGGTTTAAGTACGAATACTTTTACCTAAGACTTTTTCGATTAAATGCTTTAAATAGTTATCCGTTTATAGAAAAAAAAACGGATTATGTTCGAACCGCAACATATTTAGATAAAGTTAAATTACGTATGTTGAGGAATTTTCAGAGGGGTCAATAAACCTAATAGCCTTATTTTATCGTTACCCGGAATCGTTATCGAATCTTCTCGAATCAAGGCTAGCTCATTTTGAGGAATGCTGCGCTGTGCTACCTCGGTGCCTTTGATATTTATTTAGTACTGGCGGGCTCGGCGGACGTTGTCCCGGCCTGATAATAAAAAAACCTTGACTTATTATATACCTAAACCATTCTCATGAACCACTTTATCTACTAGTGAAAATCGGTTCAGTAGTTTTTGAGTTTATTACAAACAAACAGACAGACTGACAGACAGACTGACCGACAGACTGACATACAGACTGACAGACTGACAGCCTGATAGACTGACAGACTGACAGACTGACAGACTGACGGACTGACAGACTGACAAACTGACAGACTGACATACTGACAGACTGACAGACTGACAGACAGACATGGCTGAGGGCTTTGTTTTATAATATGTAGTAGTGATACTTCACCCTCTTCATTAATAAAAGAATAATTTAAATAAAAAACTTTCAGAATTCCTTAACTCAGTTTGAGTTTAGACTTCAGATTACAAAGTAAAATGAAAAAGACAATGTATAAAGCGATTTTGCCGGCATTATCTGTTATTAAAAACGATTGTGTAGCTCTTATTTCCGTCGATTTATTGTAAATGACATATATCGTAGATTCTTTCTTCGTGAAATTCTAAATTCATATACGCAAATATACAGAATGCGTGTATGTGGCACAAATGTATACAAGTATGGTCAGCTAGCTCACTTGAATAGTTAGTTAGGTTCTAATTCGTATAATTTGCATGCAGAGTAACAACCCAAACTTAGGTTCGGTCACTTTGGAACGATTATTTTAATCTCCATTTTAGGTGAGTGTGAAAGCCAACAGTTTTAATTAGAATGAAAAAAAGACCTATTAGAAACCTATAGTGTATTTATTGCTTTGTGGAATTAAAGACTTCTGCTTCTATAAACAGCATTTTGGGTTATCCGCGAACGTAAGAAACTTAAGTAAAAATCTATATAGAATAATTTCTATTGCTATTTAATTCGTTTTTAGCTTCTTAGAGGTTACCCCTTCTAGGAAGAATTAAATGTAAATAATACTCACAACTTTGAAGAAATATAATTATTTATAAGGTATATTCACAAAAATATGGTACAATAATTTCTGTACTGTGTTCATTTATTTATTTAAGGTCCACAAAACTAAGTTCTGTGATAAAAAATTGACACAAAATCCTGCTAATGTGAACATGACACGTACAAAATATGATAAATGTGTTGTTTCATAACATTAAAAAAATTAATTAAATCACTTAATTAAACAATTTATTTATTAAAATCATATATATCTTACTAGCGAGCCCTGCAGGCGTTGTCCCGCTCTAGTTATAAAAAAATCCTTGACAAATTATATACCAAAGCGTTCGTCGTGAATCACTTTATCCACTTTATCGCATGAAGATCCGTTCAATAGTTTTTGAGTTTATCGCGAATAGACAGACATACAGACACGGTAGGGGACTTTGTTTTATACTATGTAATAAACAATAATAACATATTAAGATACAACAGATGGCAGTGTAGTGTAAAGTATGTATTTATAAAAGAAACAAAACATAATTTCAACAACATATTTTCTAAAGTGAAAACATGCTTTCTGAACAGAAAACGAAAGTGAACCGTCACACTCGAAGGGATAACGCTGAATCGGATTTAGTCGGCTCCAATCGACATCAAGCTCGTTCGGGTCGGTGATGCACTGAATCATGTATGTTCGGCTCCAGCCGTTCTCATTTTTCTAATTTTTTATAGAACACAATAAAAAATGTTCTAATAGGCTTAAGGAGATATATATTTTTTTCTGTTTACTTAAATATAAGTACGTCTGGGATGTTAGACATAAAGAAAATTCGCCTCCTAAGCGTAGAGGATGAATCACTGTAGGAAAAATTGTTTGTGTTTCCAATACGTAAGACAAAGCGCCTGGTCGTACAAAACTTTCTCTGTGTGGCAAATAGTTTCGTATAATATTCAATGCCAGATATGATTCCCAACTTTTAGAACATCGTATCCGACTTTCTAGTTCTAGCTCGTTGTGTCAAATATTATAAATACCATTGTATATACATGTTAGATTAAATATTTCATCACATTTGACATAAATCATTTAAAAATATGTATAGCTTTTAACGTTTGACGATAATTTCGCCTTATGTTAAGGCAGTGGTAGGCAAACGAATCATCCAAAAGAGCCAAATATGAACAATACAAAAATGAAGTTTATTCAAATATCCTTTTTAAACTTAAGCTTTATTTTACAAGCGATATTTTTGACGTGATAACGTCTTATAAATCGATGAACGCCGGCTGAACGCACGAAAAAGCATGACTCATTGTCACGTTCCGCCTGAGCCGAGCGTGCAAGCAAGAGTGCGGATCATGCGATAGAGAGGCGCGATCGGCCTAAGCGTTCGGTTAGTGACGCATCTCTTCCACTCCATGGGCCGATGCGTCTTTTCTTATGACGTCATCACGTAAAATTATCGTCCGTAAACCGACTTTACAGACAACCAATTGTTATTTTTAATTATTATGTTTCAAAGTACACTCTGGAGTTTGCCCTTGCTACATATGCATTGTTTGCGAGCGACATGCCGTGGTGTTGTTGTTTTCTAAGAATGTGTCTCTTTTCTTGCCTTTTAGAAGCAACTTGTCTATTACAAGGCAAGTTAATAAATAATATTCCGTGTTTGCACTAAATGTTTTTTGGAAGAGCCACAGTGAAAGAGTTCTCTCTCACGAATCGCGGTTAACCGACCGCTGTATTCAGGGATACACAAGACGGTGCTATGGAAAGCCTAAAGAAGCTTAACTTTGGTTTGTTATATAAAAATAAAAACGAAAGTAATAAAAAACAATTGAAATTTTCTTAGGCATAAATAAAAGGATAGCAGAAAACCATTGGATATGTTTCGATAAAAAAAATATATTTTGCTTCTCAGGCACTTGATGCTTATCTAATGTGTCTATGTTTCTAATCTATGTTTACTATGTTAGTGGTATATTTTATGAAGAAATAATAACAACAAATATTTACACAGCTTACCCCAGTTTGCCGCGGTAAGACAACATAAATCGCTGAATGCGTAGGTAGTGCTTATAAAAGTAATCATTTTTAAAACTGTAATAACTTTGAATGAAATGTAACTATCGTGATAATTATTTTTATAAGAACCAAACATCTAGGGAGTAAAACTAAAAAAAATATATCGAAAAATATCCAGTCGATTTTGAGTGAAGCGCGCACAAAGGAAGAGCTCTATCACTTTATATATATACTAGCGGGCACGTCAGACTTTGTCCCGCCCTGATTAAAAATAAATCCTTGAGAAATTATATACCAAAACGTTCCTCATGAGTCACTTTATCCACTGGTGAAAACCGCATACAAATCCGTGCGGTAGTTTTTGAGTTTATCGCGAACAGACAGATAGACAGACGCGGTAGGGGACTTTATTTTATACTTTGTAATAATACTAGCGGGACGGGCGAACGTTGTCCTGCCTTGATAATAAAAAAAATATCTAAAATTCAACCTACCCAGTCCAATTGTGAATCTAAACCATTCTCGAATCCACTGGAACACGTGCACAAGATTTCATCAAAATCGGTCCAGCCGTTTAGGAGGAATTTAGTGACATACACATACATGTACAGAAGAAATTTATATATTATATATATACAGTAATAATGTAAATATAGATTATTATACTATCTCAATTATGGGATAACATTTCCACAATTTTATGTTATTTCAAAACCTAAAAGTATTATAATTTTTATAGCGTATTATACATTTTTAATAACATCAATCGCCTCCACAAAACTTCAAAAACTGTTGACAATATTATTTTTCTTCGATTACTAAAATCACCTCTGATGACAATTGTATTAATATTTCAGTTTTAACCAATCAATTTCATAAAACATCGGATTAAAGCTAGGTACCACCTTCATTCTATAGGTAGGAACCCGGCGGTCACCTTCCGCCGGGCGGAACGTGTGGGCGGCTCTACAAGGTTGATTAGCTTGAACGATCCCTTGCCGCCCCCAGAAAACGGTCTGTCGGTACACCGTGGGGTTTTAGTCCGTGCGACTCGGACATAACCCACCCTCTCCCCCGGGAGGGTGGCGTATCCATAAGGGATTTCCCCAAGGTAAAAAAAAAAAAAGGTACCACCTTCATGCTGCAAAATTTTCGCCAATCAGCTATCAGTGTTTTCCGACAGCTGCACTTGGGAGCAAGTCCCTGTAGGTTTAGCTTATTGAATCACATCGTCCTTTAAGATCAGTTGTGATTGTAATCAAACGCAGAAGCCTATAATGTGTAAAAATATCGATTTGTGTCACATTCGGACATACAAACAGACATATACGCAATATAATTTTAACGTCATTATCGTTGTCAGTGGCCTTACAGTTATATATCACAAAATGTAGTAAACAAAATGAAATAAATATAGATAGGTTAATCTTTAAGTGTAATTGAACCTGAATGATGGTTCTGAGTACATTAATACTGTAGGCGGTAGAGCCACGCTGAAGCTATTACTGGTTTCAGTATAAATGGGTCGGCTCGTCCGGGGTAGTATCACCCTCTCACAGAAAACTGACGCGAAGTAACAGTGCTTGCATTGTTGCGTTTCGTTCGGTCAGTGAGAGCACCGGTTACACAACACCCCTCCCCTCCCCCCTTTGGTGTTGCGACTCTTTTGGGGTTGCAAGTGTCTATGGATGGTGGTGATCACTTAATATCAGATGTGCCTCCTATTCGTCTGCCTCTTATGATATAAAAAAAATGTATTTAAGTGTGTTCGTGACTTTCAACTAATAAATGGGTAATAAACATTTGAACAAACACGACATATTTAAGTATAAGTATATATTGTTATTTATAAGAAAACAACATATGACGAGGTGGCCGAGTGGTTAAGGCGTTGGACTGCTAATCCAATGTGCTCTGCACGCGTGGGTTCGAATCCCATCCTCGTCGTATATATTTTATTAATATAATTTCTCAAGTTTTTTTTTACATTTATTACCTACTAGCGTATATACCCGTGACTGCGTCTACGTCGTTTATTTTCTTAATAATATATTCTATCATACAATGGGGAAAAACATAAGTACCACGTGTTTATCAAAAACGTAAGTCCTTAGAACTTTAATAACTTTATATTAAATGACGCTGCCGTGATAAAAATAAATTCTACATAAGAACCAAATCTCCTTTGAAGCAAAAAAAGTTGATCGTTTATTCAGTAGTTTTTAGAGGAGTTGTGCGCTCAACGCCAGACCTGTAGGTGGCAGGGCCACGCTGAAGCTATTATTGGTTTCAACATGAACTGGTCGGCTCGCTCGGGGTACTACCACCATCTCACAGAAAGCCGACGTGAAGTAACAGTGCTTACACTGTTGCGTTTCTTTCGGTCAGTGAGAGCGCCGGAGGCCCACCTCCCCTCTTCCTCCTCCCCCCAAACACAGACCAGCAACGCACTTGCGACTCCCTTGGTGTAGCTAGTGTCTATGGACGGCGGTGATCACTTGCCATCACGCGACCCGCCTGTTCGCGTGCCACCTCTAATATAAAAGAGGAAGGAGAAAAGACCTTTATTTTAATATAATACATAACTAACAGTCCGTTTTGGGAAAATTCATTCAATATACACATACATGAGTTTTAAATTTTTATTATAGCATAGCAGTAGTGGCCACCGCTGCGCCCATGGTAGATCTGTAATGCTCTCGCTGCAATATTTTCAAAATATTAATTTATAAATACCATTTCTTAAAATGTATGATGTAGGTAACATTATGCCGTGTTACACCGTTACACCAAGATAATATACCTCTATAGTATAGATTAGATCTAAAAATAGTAAATGAAAACAAGAAGATTGTAACAGAGAACAAATAAAACGCAATCAAGTGACCTCATTGCAACTTTCACGGAGGCATTGAGTGGGTTTGTATCCGCGTATCAGAACCACTTTATCTCAATTTACAAGGAGACAGGATGCTTAAAGGGGTCCTTAGAATTCTTTCTACCGCGGAGTGAAATGGATCAAAGACATTGATTGTGTTAGTCGAAGCTTGTCACAAAATTTGAACGTATATATTCATATCATATATATTAATACGTGAAGCCTAAACTTTGTATACCTTTTTAACGGAATTGGGCAAACGGATGAACGTGAAATTTGGCATAGTTAAAGTTTATATGGAGGAGAAGTGCAGAAAGCTATTTATTTTATATAAAATGCATTAGAAGTACATTAAATTAATTAAAATATACATTACTCACACTACTGCTTCAATTTTACACAATATATACACACATGTAAATATAAAAGACATTTTGACATCTGTCAATAAAGGACTTCAAAAAAGGTTGTGAAGGAGATTGCTATGCTCGACTATATGTTTTATTTTACTCTTACGTTCCAATTACCCTTTTTTTCATTCTACATTCAACAATGATATTAACCCTAATAAAATTCAAACTTAAAAAAATTAATGAATTATGGTCGAATGTCGACCACTGGGCTAGTTATTTATTATTATAGCTGGCACTAGTTATTTTAAACGTATATTTATTTATCCATAGATTTACTTTTAATTAACTGTATGAAATGAAAATCTAGTCTTGAGTACCTTACACATTAATAAACGAAAGCAATAAGTTTAGAATTTTCTTTTGAGATTCGATGTAAATAACCGCTAAAAGGTTTTTGTCATATTGCATGATCATTATAACGCTTATGCTTATTCTCTGACCAATTTGTTTTTATGTCATAGGAGGCAAACGAGCAGGCGTGTCACCTGATATTAAATGATCACCGCCGCCTATGTTTGGGGGAGGAGAGGAGCGGAGGGGGAGAGGAGAGGGGAAGGGCGTTGTGCCTCCGGCGCTCTCACTGACCAAACGAAACGCAATACTGGAAGCACTATTACTTCACGTCGGTTTTCTGTGAGAGGTAGTATCCCGGGTGAGTCGACCCTTTCATTCTGAAACCAATAATAGCTTCGGCGTGGCTCTACCACCTATTACCACTAATTTATTTATCAGCATACTGGTCGTGAGACGCATTGGCGAGTTGACAAATGAATTTCCTTCAAAAAACTCCTCGTTAATACTTCACTATCAATATTTAGTGCCTAAATAGACCAGTATATCTATACCGCTTGACGCAGTCCCTTCTCCAGCCTTCAGTGCATTAACTGGGAGATAGAAAGTTGACTGTTTGTTGAACTGACTGTTGAACGTATGCCCACGTTTGTTGAAAGGTTGACAACATTTCTTTTCTGTAATTTCTTTACCATTGTCGCGCTAATCTGACATTCCAATTATTAGTGTCATTCACAGAAAATATTGTTCTTGTTGAAAACATTGTTTATTTAATTAAGAACGATCTGTATAGGTAGACGTAACTGGATTGCGACCAACATATACCCGCCACATCTTTTGTTTTGTTACGTTTCGGGACAGGATGTTGCTGCAATAGTTATTTAGTTACTGCGAGGCTGGCAGGTCGGCATGACGACGGTGGCTGTTGAAGGATTATAAGTCTGAATTGTAGCTACTGCTAAATTAATTGCTCTGTACTCATTATCAGGTACAGTGCAGCCATTCTATCGTGCTTGGAAATTACAAAAAAAAAACGAATATTTCGTTACACATTTAGAAATACTCTAGCGGGCCTAGCGGACGCTATATCGCATTTATAAGAATGAAAAACCTTGACAAATTGTAACCTAAACCTTCCTAATGAATCACTTTATCTACTGGTGGGAGCCGCATGAAAATCTATTCAGTAGTTTTTGAGTTTATCGCGAACAGACAGACAGATAGAAGTGGCAGAGGACTTTGTTAGTATGTAGTATGTAGTTACAATATGTAGTGATTAGAATTGGGTGTAGGTCTAAACAGAACTAAACTAAATTCCACTTAATCACATATGTTTCGGTTACAATCCCGGTCGAGATTTGAAAAGTAGCCGCATATTCGGTTTCTGCTGAAAATCGTGTTTCAAATAGACAATGTACTTGTCTGCTGTTCTGTCACATATCTCAATTCGGATCACTCATTTCGTGTACGTGAAATCCGATTAAATCTGCTACAACGTGTGAAGTGGAGTGTCTTCGTCTCAGGATTCAGTGTTAATAGATGTTTAGAAACTGTAAACAATGTAGAAGACTAGAACCGTAGAAAATGTAGAACAGCTAGCTCACTCTGGACAAGTTTTTATTCTATAGTATTCGTGTTTGTCGGATCTTTCAATTAAAATTAAATAACAATAATTCAATTTGTTCAAATCGTCATTTATTGAATACTAAATTTTAGCGTACAAAAACGTTTCTTACAATACCTTTCCTATTACAACAACGAATACCAAAACAAAAGCTAAACCTCGTACTCAAAATTAAAACGTTTAGTGCGTTATAAAAGGAAACCGTTACAGATTCGTAGGAAGGTGGCTGATCTAATGTTTGTATACAAATTAATCCGCGGTTTCCTAGAATATCTTGATTATCTTCAAAATATACTCTTCAGTGTAAGTTTATTTAACAGGCAAACTTTTTTCTACCATTAGCAAAAACTAATGTAGGGCAACATTGCCCTTTGTATCGCATGCTTTCTTTTTGTAATAGTAAACTTTTTATATTTGATATATTCATTTGTATTTGTTTGGCCTCAACTAGAAAAAAATCGTTTAATTTAATTTTTCTTTGTTTTAATTATATGACTTTGTCTTATTTTATACATGTTGTGTTCACCTTTAGCAGGGTTCATGTAAATTTTTGTTCATTGAACTCAGTTTTGTGGAACTTCAACAAATAAATAAATACTAAGTGGGGTGTCAAATAACATCTAAGACTTGAGACATCTACGCCAACCTCACCTGCACGTGGTACACCTTGCTGAATAACGAACGAGGCAATGGCGATAGCGGGATGGTAGGGTTTTACAGCCTGACTGGGTCGCAACCACCATGTATATGGCGAAAAAGCCCGTCATAGTGATTCGCTTTTGCGGGTCGCGTTTCGGGCTCAGCCTGTGCATATCCATCTTTTCGCAGGCCGGCATGACAGCGGTGACCAGCGATGAATGGTGTGCCACTCGGTGGTCGCCATTGTTTTAGAATTGTGCTGTGCTTACCATCAGGCACAGTGCACTCATTTTGCCGTGCTACAATATAAAAAAATAACAACCAGAAACCATGACAACGTTACATTTTTATATATCCTTTATATAATGCAAGGACACTATTTAGAAAAGCATTTCAGTGCACAATAGTGTTTAGTCATAATTGAATGGCATTCCGGTAAAGATGTTGAGAGCACCAAGTATGAAAGAGATGTCTTTTAAAAGCATCATGCATGATGCCATCTTTATTAATTAATCGAATAAGAGCTACCAAAATCGAATATTAACAGTAAAAATAAGTACTGTAACAGCAAATGTAGTGATGTAACTTCGAATACAATTACGGAATCCCCAAATAATATGTTTCAGGCTCAGTAAGTCCAATAACGGTCTAGGTAAAATAGTGTTGGGTTTTATAATAAAGTCTTGAAGCACATTACCAATTTACCGGATAATAATTTCAAGCACCATGTCAAGCGGGAATTAATGTCTAAATAAAAATATATAGGGTGGATCAATATGTGAACGATGGTGATATTTGGAAATGACGCCCCGCTCTGTGCATCCACCGAAGACTAATGTAACTTGTGGTTACAGTAGTTATTTCTCTTTAGTATGACCATCCGTGACGTGTTACGTGTGTCTGTGTTATTTGTTTGTTCGTTTCAAATGTTGTGTTAACATTAACGTCCGTTTATCATCATATATAGGCTCCCATCGAAAATCAGCGCTGTAGTACTACTTATAGTATTGCTGATTTTTGCTGAATGGGTTCGCCAATTATTGGACATTTATTTTTCATTATGTATTTTTTTTCTGTCTAATTAGTTTGTGTAATTTAATTCAATTGTATGGTTGTTCCAACAATAAAGTATTTCTTTCTTTCTTTCTAACTATGTTTGTAACTACTCGTATATTTGTAAAAACGTGTACAATGGAAAGATAAACTAGATCGAGTTTCTTGCCAATGTTGATATTCATAAGTGCCTTCTCAGAGACTTAGTTTAATAAATTACTCCTGATTTTCGATTGTTTTTGTATCTACACAAATGTGAATGATCCGGCGACTGTGACTATGCTATGATTCCATTCTTTCTGAGTTTCTGCATATGATTATTAATTTCATCAGAAATGCTTTGGAATATCAACAATAATCGATTGCATCCAGATTACCAACGTTTCTAAAATAATATCAAGTTAGCAATTATTTTACTATCTGTTTTCTCTTGTCTGTGTCAAATGTAAGCTTGTCAAATGGAAACTGGTGGGCGAAACGTGCTCATAGTGAGGTCGGATCTCTTAGTTTAGTTAATTGCTCGCAGCTCCTCACGAGTCCTCACACTTGCCCACAGTCGAGTTATAAGACCTTTTGATGTTTCAACTTTACTGTTAGTTTGCCTTGTTTCCTTTGTTATGGTTATTTCTGTGAACACGTTACTTGCCTATATAAGTACATTGATAACGTCTGTCATAGCACTCGTGAAGAATTTTTGTACTGTATTATAATCTTGAGTAAGTTTAAGGTAGCCATAAGTCGAATATTGAATGAAAACTTACATTTTTTTTATATCCTAGGAGGGAAACGAACAGTAGGGTCACTTTATGTTAAGTGATCACCGCCGTCCATAGACACTAGCACCACCAGGGGAGTCGCAAGTATGTCGCTAACCTGTATTTGGGGGAAAGGGGAGGTGGGCCTCCGGCGCTCTCCCTGACCGAACGAAACGCAACAATGCAAGCACTATTACTTCACATCGGTGTTTCTGTGAGAGGGTGGTACTATACCGGGCGAGCCGACCCATTCATGCTGAAACCAGTAATAGCTTCAGCGTGGCTCTACCACCTACAAATACTCGTAGTACACCTACACAACTACATAAATTATTACTTTATCATAACTATATTCTACTTGTATCAAAACTTTTTCACACTCCATTATGTTGAAGAAAACTATAAATATAAAAAAATATGAGAATCGCGTCGACGCGCCAAATGTCACTTGCCTGTAACTATTTGCCTAAGAGCTAGCAAAGGTATCGACAGCAAATTCAATAAGGCAGCTTTTTATCTTATACAAAAATATTGATTGTTAAATAATTTTAGCATGTTTTTGTCACTAAATTTGATATGCTATTAAAACATGGTATTATTATTGCCAGACATTTTTGTTATTGACAATAATGTGCGTAATGCTATTTTTCGTAAATAAAAATAAAAATAATTTCATACCATGTTGGGATAGCCGTAATTTTATTTAGACATAAATAAGTACAAATTTAATCTTCCAGTCAGTTATTTACTCAATAGTCAACTTTTTGTACGTGGTAGAGCCACACTGAAGCTATTACTGGTTACAGCATCAATGGATCGGCTCGGCCGGGGTAGTACCACCCTCTCACAGAAAACCGACGTGAAGTAACAATTATATTATTTATGATCGCATTAATACATTTTTTTTAAGTAGCGCAGCAAAATGGCTGCACTATGCCTGATGGTAAGAACAGTACAATCCAAAAACAATGGTGACCACCGCGTGACACACTATGCATCGATGGTCGCCGCTGTCACGCCGGCGTGCGAAAAGCTGGATATGTACAGGCTGATCCCGAAACGCGACCCGCAGAAGCGAATCACTATGACGGGCTTTTTCACCTCATACATGGTGGTTGCAACCCAGTGTGTATATGACAGTGTGATACATTAGAAATATTGCTTTTATCTATACTAATATTATTAAGACTAATAAATGGCCTCCTTTATCCTCCACCTACACAGGTGAAGCGGTTGCTATATTATAAGGTAGCAAATATGTACTCTCACATAAAATAAATCAAATTACTATATTGACACACTCTAAGTTGTTTACAAGTTATTCAGAATAGTAAAATTATCTTAAGTCTATAGTTATCATAATTTTTCTCTAGATAATTAGGTCAAATATTAAGCACCTATTTTTTTATTGATTTAGAACCAGAAAGGACTACTCAGTAACACCTGAAAATATTGCTGCTGTTTAACAAGTCAGCTTGCATTTGTGTGGAAGCCTAATTTTCTTTCTAAAATAAAAAAGTTCCGTCATAATCGGCCCAACCAATTCGGAGATTAGCCGAAACAAACACTAGACAATAATTTAAAAACTTGTTTTTAAGAATATAATTGAATATCCATTTAGTAAAAAGCAGTTATTACATACAAACAGACGCTTCGATTTAATTAATTTCTATAGTTAAAAACGTTTCACAAATTATTACATACTATACATTAGTATAGTTTGAGAAATTGAACTGTTTCTCACGATATACTTGCGAACAAAATATTGAAGAGATTTATTAATTACTAAAAAAATCTCTAACATGATCTGCACGTTGTCGTTATGATATCTGGTGAAAGCATATACCTGTGACGTCATCGTGACCTAGGTCACTTGCGTTCGCCGCGTTCAGAATCAACAACTCGCCAATTATTCATGAACGCTTTATTCAAACATTCGAGAAAACAGCCCATTTAAACGATACCGAACGTGAGTTATATTATTTTTCTTCACGGCTATAATATATAATGATAGGCAGATATAAAAGATGATTTATATTCTATAAGTTTCTTAAATCTCCAAAAAATGAATATAATTTTATTTTTATCTATACTAATATTATAAAGAGGTAAAGTTTGTGAGTTTGTAAGGGGTAATCTCAGGAACTACTAAACCGATTCGAAAAATTCTTCTACCAATTGAAATCCACGTTATTTGTGAGTATCATGTGAGTATTAAACTGAAAAATGAAAAGACTTTTTTCGTTGGTAGCCGGATTTGCAAAGTCGAAGAAAAAACGGACGAACGAAAACGTTTCTTACGAACGCTGCCTTAACGATGAGAGATATATGGTTGAGTTCTAGAAAAAAGTTGTAGAGCTTGATAATGCCTATAAGTCAGCGACAGCATATGTCTAACTTTTATATTTAAGTCACCAAAAGTAGTTTTTTATAAATGTTTACCGCCCAACAAAGTGGGCACGGGTCAGATAGTTTGGAATATAAAAAAAAAATTTTTCGTAAAAATGTTTAATTGATACGTTCCATGAGCTTATCCTAACTAATATTATAAATACGAATGTGTTTCATGAAATTTTGTACATAAATTTGTATTTTCCTCAGCTATATTCAGAATGGTCAAAAAGTTTGGCAAGATCTGCACGTAAATACGTTATTAATCAGGTGAAAATAAAATAAATCCTTTTTACGCATCTCGTTCTAGAAGAAGTTTTATTCTTAGATAAAAGTGACAACTTTGAATAAAAATACAAAAATATTACTCACCGCTTCATTTACTTCATTACCTACTATAATAGATTACTAATATAATAGATATAATGTTAGATCTGTAACTAAACGCAAATGTTGTGAGACGTAACTAAACGCAAACGTCACGTCGTTTTGACGTACGAGATGTCATATACAACTTCCGTCCTTTTTGCTTTGCTGGGAAGGAAGCGGTAACTCATTGTCGTGTTAACTATAATGTACAAATCGGAGTTTTTGGCTGGATCTTGGATTGTCATGTATATGTGTATATATGTGTACTCCATATTTTATTCATAATCTTGTGTTATTTAGCTCTATATTTTGTAATGTTGGTAGTATTTTACGTCGTATAGTTTGGTTATTATGCACAAGTAAAATGGATGGGAAATAATACCACGGAGCTTGGATTCTGATTAGCAACAGAGGTTCCCTAGATAGTTCTAACAAGCGGGCCACCATTTTGTTAGTTCATTGGAATGATCGCATGAAACTTGTAATGTCATATTGTAATACTCGACAATGGCAGTAATGACCACTACAACATTGGGTGCTAAAAATAAAATAAATAGTATTATAAAGCCAAAACTATCTTCTGTTTTAATTACCAAAGTCCTCGTTTTTTTCCGACATATTTAATAAATAAACAGTTTAACTAATATAATAAAGACGAATGTGAGTTTGTCTGTATGCGTGTTTGTTCGTTACGGTATTATGAATGAACTATGCAATCATCATAAAATTTCGCATAGCTGAAACGTAAATCTAATTTACACTAACGTAACGATGCCGCGAATAAAAGCTAGTCTATACATATAATAAGAATCATCATCACTGCTAAAGTGCAAGGTTCACAAACAAATTTCATCAAGAAAATCATAAAGCATATCCTCGAGAATAACTTAGTATTCATTAAAATCGGTTCATTCTATAAAAAGTTATAGTGATTTGAATGACGGCTTGAGGTAAGTTCGAGAGAAGAGTAGTAATAATCTTCTATATATATATAATAACAATGTAAAGCTAACGTGTATGTACATTTTAAATTTTCGTGAAAAAATTAGTGCTGGTATCTAGGAATATGTAATTTAAAAAAATTCAATCATTTTTAGAATGTTTGTCTGCGTTAATGTCTGTCTGCCTGTTTTTTTTTGTTTTTTTTTTTATCAAAAGCAGGCAAACGAACAGGTGGGTCACCTGATGTTAAGTGATCGCCACCGTCCATAGACACTAGCAACACCAGGGGAGTCGAAATTGCGTTGCCAGCCTGTGTATGAGGGTGGGGGTAGGACTAGGGAAAAAGGGAAGGGAAAAGGAGAAGGGAGGTGGGCCTCCGACGCTATCACTGACCGAACGGAACGCAACAATGCAAGCACTGTTGATTTTGTTAATCACTGTTTATTTTTTAGATAAGTTGCCACGCGGCCGGAATCGCGGGCACAGCTAGTATACAATAAAACCTTAACAATACAAAACGTTCCAAAACTTGCGCAATATAACCCTGAGTGCAGATGTTGCATCAAAGATCTAGCTAGTATTTGGAGTCTGCACAAGGCCTTTCTTACGAGTTTGTGTGTGTACGGGTGACGTCATAGTGACCTAGGTCGCCTATACCCAGTCAGACATACCTTCGGCGAACCGTTAAATATTCATGAAGAGTCTCGAGAAAACGAGCTATTGAAACGTTTTCTTACACTTATAAAGGCTTTTCTTTCTATACACCTAATGGTAAACGAGATTGTTAGTAGTGATGATAAAGAAAATGGATAAAAATGTTACATTAGCTTATAAGGTGGGAAAACGTGTCAATTCTGTCTGACTGGTTCTCGACCGCCTATAATGGACTAGCAATCATGGCTTAGTTGATAGCGTGTTAGGAGATCGCTTCGATGAACGTAGGTTCGAACCCTAGCAACTGAATCATCTTTCGGTGAAGGAAAACATCGTTGGTGGCAGAGCCACGCTGAAGCCATTACTGGTTTCAGCATGAATGGGTCGGCACTGAAACACCGACGTGAAGAAACACTGTGTACACACTGTGAACACTTTATAATAATATGTAGCATGAAGAGATTAACCAGATCGAGTTTGTTGCCGGTTCTTCTCGATGACTGGGTTGTTTTGCGAACCGGTTATCATTGACTTTCATAAGCGCCTTCTTAGGGTCTAAATTAAATAAAGGGTATTTTGATTAGATTTGACTGCTAGCATTGTTGCGTTTCGTTTGGTCAGTGAGAGCGCCGGAGGTCCACCTCCCCTCCCCATCCTCTATCCCTTCCTTCTTCCCCAAACACTGGCTGGCAGTTTTTGTAACTTGCAACCCCCCTGGTGTTGCAAGTGTCTATGGACGGTGGTGATCACTTAACATCAGATGATCCACCTGTTCGATTGCCTCCTATGATTTTTTTTTTAATTGACTATGCTATTGACCTCGCAAGGTCTTAACAGCTTCACCGGACTACTACCACCGGGCTAACTACCACCCTCAAGATGAGAATCTGTTGCCAATGAAAGAAGATCTAGAATTAAGGAATCAAAAAAAGTTGGAAATTTACCTGGGAGTACTTATGACAGTCTCAGAAACCAGAATTTGGAAAATGCCCACAATAAGTAGAACTGACTTAGTAATATTATTGTTTAATAAAACTTTGAGGTTTTGGCAGTCTAAAGCAGTCGTAAAATGATCCACAAACGCGGATGCTTTGTTTCATAACACCCGGGAACAAGGAAGTGCTCGTATTTACAAAACTATTCACATTACCGACATCATTTCATCCGCAATGGAGACAAATCTACGAACTTCTTAACTTGTGCACCCTTACGTTTAGGGTGACAGTAATTTAGAAATTGAAGAATATTCTTTTTTTTATAAAATATTGTTGGATATGATTTTTACGTTTATTCTATTACACATAGAATATGTAATTTCTAGAAAGTTCTACCAAGCGATGTTAGTTTTGTGGTAGCGTGTGTTAAAACATAACGTAGCCAGTCGGTCAGGGAAACCAATAACATTCTGTAAACACTGTGACAATTCATCCGAGCCGAGCTTCACCTTACAATAACTTCCACGTAGGAGTGCGTCCAGATTAACAACATCTTGCCCTTTATATGCTGAACTCTAAACAATGACGTCTCACACCGGGGTGAATGATGAACAACCGATAACTTCAACCAATAGAGTTTGAGGTCATTAGTAACACCCCCGATATAGTCAATAGCGCGGTATTGCAGGTCAATAGTAGCTCCCCGATATATCTCTGCTATGGTGGCGCCAGTAATGCTCCGGTGGCGTTGTAGTCTCGCCTCTCGGGTATGTCGCAGCGGCACCGGACGTAGTCATTAACACGTGTTAAGTTACTGCATCGGTTGACGTAGATTCGAAAGAGCTAGACTTTTCGGTGAAGAAAAAATTGTGATAAATCCATAGTACCTTTTACTACATGTAATTGAGATTGAAATACTCTAAAAAAAGGTAATTTTGAATC